>CAVNYN010270737.1:0-30309 GCA_963692815.1 Nyctanthes arbor-tristis | reverse complement strand
AGCGGAACTCAAGAGTGCCGACGCAAGTGGAGGCCAATAGAGGAGTAAAGACCATGTGATTCCTCGGTGAGACACAAACGACGTCGTAGATCTTCGTGTCAATGTCCTTAATAAGCCTGCAGCCGGCCCAGCCCGAACCCAACACCACCACCCTCGGCTTCTCATCCCCCTTGGTCGGTCCCATCCCAGCATATTTATTAATGGAATTATTACCACCAGCCTGAGACTGAGATTTAGTGCTGTATTGCAATAATTGGGTTAGTGACGGAGCAAATGCCGGCTTCACCGACGATTGCTTCCTGAAGTTCGAGGATAATTGAATGAGATTTCTTAACCCAGGCATGGTTCGTGATGAATTCTCGCAATATTAGGGATTGCTTGCTTGAGAGAAATTGTATATATTCCAAAAGAGCTGGAGCGTAGATGGGTTTGACAAGTTCAGTAGCCGTGGGTATCCGCCTCCGGCGGCGGTACAGGTGGCGACTTATAGCAGTGAATAGATGTCATATAAGAAGTCGACAACTCTCAATTATGTGTGGCACACCAATTTTGACGGAATAATGTTATGTAGCATCAGTGGTACTTGGCATCAGTCTGTGTGGTAACTAATGTGACATTAAATGATAAATGAAATTAAATATATGAATAAAGGACCTATTTGATTTGACTTATCATTCAATGTCACATTGATATAGTACCAAACACTAGTGGTACTAAATAGTACTACTCATTTTGACGAGGGTTTGATGTCTACTTAGGGACTTAGGAACGCCGTATATATATGTGGCCAATAATGATGTATATCTGATTTGCCTATGTTTTTTTACCTAATATGGAAATATGTAAATGTACATCTTATATGGTACATCTTACATAATAAAATACACGTCTATTATTAGTCAAATGTATCACACAGAATATACAGTGTGACAAATGATTTTTATTTTTAATTTCTTTGTGGACGATTTTTATTTTTAATTAATACAAAGGAACAGGGTTGTAACCCAACAATTTTTTATTACTATAATAATATAATATCAGATTTCTAAAAAGTGTGAGGTGTTAATATCATATTTTTATTTGGAGACTTGGTTTATAATTTCACAAATACCATTGTTTCACATAAGTCGAATGTACTTTTAGACTTAAAAAAAAAGTTCAATTAAACGGTGCCACATTACAATATACATATGAAAATGGTTGAACGTCAAATGCTCTTCCGATCTATACTAAACAAATAATATGGCATAATATCATATATACTTATGTATTTGAGGAGAGTGTGATAATATTTTAATATTATATCTATACTTGAACATTTCTAACTTTTTAATATATTAATTGATTTATGTTTGGTAAAGATTTAGAAAAGAAAATATGAGTTTTTAAAATTCAAACTTTGTATAGTTGTCGAGATATAATTGTGTCATGTGGAGATAATTATTAAAATGATATGAGAGTTGACGTCACATCAAATATGTGACTAAAAGCTTGTTTGAACCTATTTATTCTCTCAAACTATAAATTTATCTATCACTGATTTGACATTTAATTTGACAACTGTTCAATTACAACCACATATTTCATACATTTTTATATTTTCAATACACATTCTACATCTCCTCATTATAAATTCTCCAAATAAAGAGGATCAAACAAGCTCTAAATGTGGTGTTACAATGTGTTTAAAATTTAAAATTTAAATTAATTGATAAATTTAAGACATTTTTAACTGGTTGCCAAACATCATGTCAATGCTTGACAAGATGCGAAACCTCAAAATCATGCAACTTTAGAAGGCTTATTGTAAACAAGGAGTGTAACATGCTATTACTCAAGATGACAAATATTTAAATATCAAAAGCGATCTGATGAAGATTATCTTTATAGTTCTGATCTTCCCTTGTCATAGGTAAGTTGGAAAATTTTCAAAAACTTCTCGCAACTTTTGTAACGAAACTTTTCATCTAGTATACCGTGTGTGGATGCACGCTACGTATATTTTCATCTATGTTATGTATATTTTAAATACACGTAACATACATTCATACACGCCATATGAGATAGAAAGTTTTATAACAAAACTTTTAGAAAGTTTTGAAAAAGGACTCTAAATAAGTTATTATACATTTTTACTGCTAAACAAATATTTATCACCGGCAACGCCATTTTTAAACATCTTTTAGTAGTGAGTCATATCAAGGAGAATTTATCCCAAGATTCATATATTCATGTAATTGAGAAAGATAATAAATATCTAATCTTCTAATAACATATATTAAAAGAGGGAGTTGGACGCCGCTATTCACACTTCAGTCGTCCAATTCCCTATTTCCCTTTATTTATTTATTTTTGTTTTTTCACTTAAAAGTTTTTGTTTTTTTAATTTTTATTAAATAATTTTATTTGAATAAATGAGTAGGAAAAAAGTGTGACAAAATGAAAATATAATCTATGTGATTACTATTGATGAAAATGTGATGTAATGTATTAAAAAAATAGAATCATGCAATATATTAGTTTTATTTAAATTTTTTTTTTTTTAAATGATACAACTCTTTTTTAATTGTTTTAAAGTCAAAAATTATAATATTGGTGTTGAATGAAAAATCTTAAGGTGCGCTTCATTACGAGTTAACAAATGAGGGAAAAATATAAACATATCACCTGAAAAGCCATTTCAAAATTTTAAAAAGTTTTTGCTTTTTTTATTCTTTTGATAATTTCACAATGATTAATGCTATTTAACACTACTGCTACTTGGTACCATATCAAGATGATATTAAATGATAAATTGAATTAAGATGGTCATTTATTCATTCATTTAATTTTATTCATTCATTTAGTTTTACTCATCATTTCATGTAACATTAGTTGCCACATAGACTGATGTCAAGCACCATTGGTACTACATAGTATTATTCTTTCAGAATTTTTTTTTTTGCAATTGTTTTAAAATTGAAAGATATGCAATATATATTTTTATTGAATGGAAGATTTCAACGGGTGCTTTAATAAGAGTTAACAAGTGAGTGTAAAATATAAACATGTCGTCTATAAAATTGTTTCACAATTTTAATATAAATGTTTTAATATATATATATTTTACTTTTATTCAAATATATATCTCAATCTTTCTAAATTAATTCATTTCAGTATTAGAATAGCATTTATGAACTTTTAATTCAGTTCGAGTTCATTTTTATCAAATTAAAATTAAAAATAAATATATGTATTTTCTAACCCCCTTTAAATTTTGTATTCTATATTTTGTTTGCTATTTTGAAATATTTATTACCAAATATCAAGTGAAATTATATACAATTTTTTAGTTGATTTTTATTTTTTTAAATCTTTTATATAAGTAGTTATCAAATGGAATTTATTGTTAAACTAATATATTATTTACCTTATGGTGCAACTGGGAGATACAGTGGATAGTAACATATACAAAATGAAACAAAAACACGTGCTATCTCTAGTATAAGAAAAAAGGGGGTCCAGCTTTTATTATTCTTAATTGTTGTTCATATATTAATTGTGATGTGTTACCACTCTCTTGATAAATTTTGAGTATTCAGCCCAAATCCAAAATTTGGTATGCTTATCAATGTAATGATTATGTTGAATTCAACATTTCAACTATACATCTTCGAAACTCAGATATTTTATAATAAAGAGTTACAATATAGTGTTATACGATGACAATTTTTTAATAATTTCAGAAAACATCATTATATGAAACCTTATGTTCCATATTTTTTACATAGATACACACTATATGAATTCACATAGCCTGCGTCCATACACAAACATGAGATCAGAATCGGCACCTTGCCATACACCTACTACATTATTATAGTGTATACTTTGTTCTTAAGCAAGATACAAACCGTGTTTGCTCAAATATCCTCATTTTTTTTTTGGTGGGGTATAGAAACAATTATATGGTCAACATAGAGTTGCTGACCGTATCGTGATACATATGTAGGATGTGATAGGTCAAAGGATATTTATGCATTCATGAAAAGAAAAAAAAAAAAAAAGAAAGCCTTTATATATATTTATTTATGTTGTAGTTGAGCAAATTTATCTCATTGATTTCTATTCCTGGTAAAGATTCCCTTCTTTTTCTTTCCCCATCACATCCAATAACGTCAAATTCTCTGTTTCTACTCATCATTGTTCTCCCCAACAAGAAGTGTCTTCTGGTTTTATTTTCTTCAGTTCAAATTCAATTTCCATGGCTGCAGAAGCCACTTCCTCAGAATCATCTTCTTCTTCCTCTTCCTCAAATCTGAAAATCATTGTTCAGAAGAACCCTTCAGATTCTCAGCTCTCTGCACTTGGCATCAATTCTTGGCCCAAGTAAGTCTCTATGCATCTTTATTTGCTGGTATTCCGGACAAATGAAACATTGACAAGTGGAAGTTGATCCAACTTGTTGATTAACTGGGATCAACTGGAAACCTTCTTGTCATGTTCTTATTTGCTTGGGGTACTAAATATTAGAGCTCAAAACTTGAAGAATGCATGTGTGAATATATATTACTTGATAGTGGTTTGTTTATTTTTGTATTTGATGATCATATAAAGGTGGGGTTGCTCGCCGGGGAAGTACCTGCTAAAGTTTGATGCACGAGAGACATGTTATATGGTACGAGGGAAGGTGAAAGTTTACTCGAAACACACATCGGAAGTCGTTGAATTCGGGGCCGGGGATCTCGTGGTTATTCCAAAGGGTCTGAGTTGCACTTGGGATGTATCTGTTGCAGTTGATAAGCACTACAAGTTCGATGCATCAACGTCATGATAAAATATCGTATATTGGCCGGATTTTAGTTAATTAATTTGTATAACCCGGATTATTATTCAACTTGCATGTTCTTGATTCAATGTTGGGTTTCTTCTGTGAATTGGCATTGTTACTTCTAAGGGATTATATGGAGTTGCGTTTTGTCATAGAAGGAAGGATGTTTCTGTTTAGCAGTCAAAGGAAGATTGGGGACCGTTCAAACTAAAATTTTTTAATGATTTCAAAAAGCTAAAAATGTTCCTTTGACTGGTCTACTTATCATATTTTTATCATGAATGAAGAAAGGAACCTCATCTTTAGAGCATCTCTAATGTAAAGTTAAAGTGAAATGTCTTAAGTGTATATGTGTCAAAGAATATTAACATTACATTTAAAAAATATTTCAATCCAATAATGTTAACATTGTATATTTGTCAAGTTATTATTGGAGATTTTGAAAAAAAGAAAGAGAGAGAAATTTTTTAATTGGATAAATTAATGCTTGAAATTGTCATGACAATGTCAAGCATTTAATGTTCTAAATAAATACTTTTTTACGAATTAACAATTTATTCCATGACTATGAAGGTGTTTAGAAGGAATACTATTATTTTATCACATCAACATTTTTAGTGGCATTGATGAATAGCATTAATTTAGGGTAAATGAATTTCTGTGGCCAATGTGCTCGGCTGGTAAGTACAGCCACAATATTTTCCCCACTAGCGTTCCACTCCATAGTAGTAACTGATCAAATCAATTACGTATACTTATTTTTTAATAAAAATAAAATAAAATGCTAATAGAGTATATGTCACGCGGCTGGCTCTGTCAAGGTTGCACTAGACTAAGGTTTTGCTTGGCCACTCCCACATGTCTCGGAGCCATCCAAAGGTCTAACCAGCCGCAGGGTCACTCCCGAGGTAAACAAGGAAAAAGAATTCAATGAATTGACCAAAAATGTTTAAAAAAAAAAAAAAAAAGGTATGGGCACATTATGCAAATAAAAATTTCTATGATTCTTAAATGATATTGGTATATGTTTGATAAAGAGAACAAAGCCCTAAATAATAAAACTATATTATTATATACAAGAAAAGGACGAAGGAAAACAATTTACAGCTGAGAGACACGTGGCAAAATTTTTCACAGATTGAACACGAGCAAGTTGCATACTTACAGAGATTACAAATAATGCGGGTATTGAGAAATGTAACATATACATTGCTGTCCTATTCATTTTCATTTACTTGATTGACGAGGTCCCCATATACGTATCGTTTGATCATCACTTGCTGATGCTAACATTTGGGGCTTTCTGGGGTTCCAGGTAACACAATTTACCGTCTTCAAGTGGCCGGACAATACCTCAATTGGATAGGAACAGCGCCGATTCCATATGTATACCTGCGCACAGAATCCTCTATTAGAGCTTCACGCAAAACCCTTTTCACTGAATCAGCATTTGAAAATAGGGATAGGAGCAATATTCGTGATCGAGAAGGACATCAGAGGATGGGTATACCTTGGAATCTTCACTTCTCGCTGGCGATGAACATGCTGTTCAAGCCACCAAAGCAGGACCGTATCACATACTTCTGCTGCATATGCCCTGTGTACTGAAATGGTTTCGAGTATTTTCCAGCAACATCCCACACATGAATCTCTTGGCTATTAAGGTTCACTATGAGGAATTTACTATCCTTTGACGTGGAAAGAGATGTTACTGAATGCTCCTCAGAAATAACACGCTCAACATTTGTTGCCACATTTAATATTCTTATTTCTTTGTCAGATAGTATGCTGATGAGGTTTTCTCCATCTGCTGTCACAGCAAGATCCAATACCTTGGGAATCCGCATCCCTTTCCATGCCTTAATCTCATTACCGTCACAGTCCCACATATAAATGCCCTTTTCAGGAACTGAGCTGCCACAGACAATACGCTTAGAATCAGGAAACCAAGCACACGAACTGACAATGAAACCATCATCTCCAAATGTGTGCTTACATGTGCCTGTTTCCACATCCCAGAGTTTAAGGACTTCCATATTACCACAGCTTAGCAACATGGTGTCATCTGGACTCCATGCCATAAAGGAAACAGGGTTCTGATGGCCACATAATGTGTGCTTCAATGATACTTTGTTATCATCCAGCACCTGAAAAAGAACGCTCATAATTAAAGTCAAAAATATCAAAACGTGAAAAACTCAGTCAAATCTGTACTTTGAATTTGCAGCATTACAGCAGGTTAAAACATTTTAACAATAACAACACAGCCCAGCATACCATGCATACAGGCAGATAGGAAAAGAGTATATCTAACGCAAAGAAATAAATTAATTTCCATTATTTATCAATTTATTTAATAATCATTAAAGCAGCAATTTACTAGTTGCCCAGGGTGCATTTAATTTATAGGTATTGCCGGGGGCAAAGATGTATTTTTTCTGTTTAAGTATCCAATTACTACATGTGGCAAAACAATAAAATAGGTTTTTTGGGTGATAAACACGGTTCTACTCATATATAAAGACGATAATATTGCAAACAAGTTTTTATATAGAAATGTGCTCATATATAAACAAATGTTACCCCGGGTCATCGAAGTAAACATACATGCCTCACCTGAATTGATAGTTGGAGTCACTCAAGCCACTAAGAGATTAAGTGTCCAACTTCACCCAGGAAATATGCTTAACAAAATTTTTAACTTCCTGAACAAGGGAAAAGAAGTGTGAAAATAGGGAGTAACTGTTAGTCCCTAAATTCGAGGTATCACAGCATGTAAAACCAAAGAAGATAAATGAATAGAAAAATTCGACTATGGCCAGAATTCATGGTTTTCAAGCATTCGCCAGGTTTCACTCTATTCGGGAAATAAGGTTGGTCTTAGGGAAAGTTGTTAAGCACATGTTTTAAAATAGAAATTTATCAAACAACTTTCATCATCATATTTTCTTGAACCCCAGTTTCAAGGACTACCCACTTCACCACTCATTTCATTTCTCATTTTAAACAAAAACTGAGACCTAACATGGGCTAAGTTAAAATTTTCCTCAAAGAGTTAGAAATGACTAAAACTATAAAATCTATAGTCTAGAAAAGAAATGTGTGGAGAACCATGTTTTGGGAGGGAGTTAAAATATGCTTCTTGTTTACATGGCTATGATGAAAGAAATTAACACAACAATTGAAATTATCAAGCGTATGATATAATATCTTAGAATAATTTCTTCAAACTGTGAAGTTATAGCAACCAGTTGTCAAACAAATTAACCATCTAAGAAAATAAGTTCCGTAGCCAAGGAAGCTAGCATCACAATTTCATCCTTGAAATCAACCCTGAAATTGCGTCAATGCATAAGAAAGGAAGATAACACAGAACAGAGACTACATCAACAAACAGCATTCTGGAAATGGCAATCATGATATGGAACATTGACTATGATTTATAAGACCTATTCCTAATTTGGCAAAGACCAAGTCTTGAGAATGTATCCAATCCATGTCACAAAGTGGTTACGAGAAATTCAGTGGGTTGAAGGAATCTTGTATCGGGTTGCTTAATTTCAATGGCATCTTTACCAAATTGGAATTTGACTCAAGAAGAGATCACTTGAAATTCCACCTACCTCTTCCATCTTAGCTATTAAAACCAGATAACAAGAGGAATATGTTTTCATATCAGAAAGGCATGTCCACATAGTTACATAGATTGTCTTTGATGGTGAGCAGATATAGTAAAGTCAGATGCATCAACATAAAGTTAAAAAGTGCCATTAATTCAATATATCTGGAAGGTAACATAACCATGAAAAGGAATTGTGGCAACTATTTGTCAACCTAACAGGTATTTAGAATTTCTGTTCAAAATGAAACCATAATTACAAAAAAAAAAATAAAAAAAAAAGGGACCTAACTCAACAAAAATCTGTAACTGATTAATCAAACACAGTTTAAAAATGAATATAATCTGATAAAACTTCATATTAAGCAATGAAAATTAGGGCGGGATAAAAAACTATGAAACTAAACTGTAGGTAGATTAACATATAGGGGAAAACATATGAACAGCAAACAATTATTAGCAATTTAACAGAAGACAATTACAAAAAATAGATAGAATATCACTTTGTATCGAAATCACAGAAAAGGATGTGTCACTCTGTCTTCCAAGGGATGGTTGTGTAAGCAAGGAGTTATAACCTAAGAGATCTTCCTTTACTATTAAAATCCGTGCAACATCAGTTAAAGCTCAGTTGACAACTTGACATAGTTCTACAACAAGCCAAACCCTTTATTCAATCCTTTAGGCCGCCTGTTTATAAACTCACAGAAGACTTATTATTCAATCTAATGAAACACAAAAGAAAAGGGAAAAAGTGAGGGAAACCGGAGCTCATATGGAGAGAGGGGGTGGGGTGGAGGAAAACGCAACATGGCATTAACTGTTGATAAGCTATTCAATCATTTCATTCAGTCACTACCAATATCATAAATTATACAACCATAAAGGCAAAAAAATTTAAAGCCAAATTTGTCAGAGTTCCCTTAGAAAAACATCTGTTATCAGAATGGCGGATGATTGTGTCATTAAAAACTTGTGTATATTCTTCAGATGAACATTCCAAGGAGGGGATCTCAGAATTTACCTTCCATATAATGGCTGTACAATCACTTGATGATGATGCCAAATACTTCCCATTGTTAGAGAACTGAACAAACCAGACTTCATTCTTGTGATTAGTTAAAATCTGCACAGACACAATTTGACAGTAAAGGAATATCCCCACGATCTCTACAATCTAGATCTAGATGTGAGCAATCTCTTTCTAGATTCTCTTTCGGATATATAAATTTACTAAGAAGTCGAAACCAACAATAATTGTGAGGATAAAGTACATATTGTTTCAATCTTCCTGCTTCCAACCTTCCCTTGAGCCCAAATGCAGGAGGTAAAGTGACAATAATGTTACAATTGATATTAAAACAAAAATATTATTACTTGCATAATTAAAAATCCTTCAGAGAACTCAAATCTAAAAATTTGTTCAAGTGAAAGAGCAGAGGTTTTGTGGGAATAGAGTGCTAAATTGTTCAAAATGCTTAAGTACCAGTTACATCATAAATTTCTTTTGCTTTATATCAGAATAAAAATGATTTATACTATTGGAGGACTAGAACAGCATCGAACAAGTTAATATTTTACCAAAAATTTTAATATACCCTCATGAGGGTACGTTAATATACCACGTACCCTCATGAGGGTATATTAAAATTTTTGAATATTTTACACATCTAACAGACAACAAATCAGGGAAGTGACTATCGTAGACTTTCTCATCGTAAGAAAAATGTCTCATTACTCGTTTAAGCAAATAAATTTCTTACCATGCCTCTGAATTATCCATCTTAATATCTCTTTTCCTCCTTTTCATGAGTACTACGGAACCAGTTATTTCCATATTTTAACAATTATATTTCCATTCTTAGATGAATATCTATTCTCATCTAGTCATCACCTTAGCTATTAGAAACTCTAGCCCCATAATATTTACCACATCTCAGCTTATTTTTAGATATTCCAATTTTTCAATACCCCAATATTCTCTCTAGAAAATCATGAGCATCTTCCCAAGTTATTGAGTGATAAAAAGGCGCATTAGATTCCATACTAAAGGAGGATTAGAACTGGCTTCTTAAATGCAAAACATGGAAATAATAGTTAAAAACAAATACATTTACTCATCCTAAAGCATTGCTATACTTAATTTCTCCATATTTAACGAACTGCATGTGGAAGTGGAACTTCCTTGGATTTTCAACCGCGTGTTAGGAAATTAACAATTCCACCAGTTCCGTTTTCAGAAAATTTGCAATGATCTAATAGCTGACTAGCCACACAGATTACTTTGTTCCTTCTCAGATTTATTTTATGCTGTTTTATGCATACATCAATCTACGATGAAATTTATGAAGAGCTACTTTTTGTGACTAGTTGGCACTCAATAGGATAAGTTACAGAACTTAATTTGGGCATAGGTAAAGGAGAAATTTTCCATAGCAGAAGATTAAATAGAAGCACAGACGCCATATAATTTTTCAGTTGCAACCAACAAAACATCATGGAGGAGTTTATTACTCAACCTGAATGGTCTCGGTAGGAAACTGATCTTGATCACAGTGGTGGTCTTCATACAGGGATGTCAAATCGGAACTGTGGTAGATACAACTGTCAATCTGAGCACTGACAGCTGTTTCAACCAAATGCACCAGCCTACTGTCAGGCAATGTAATGGGTGGAGGCAACACTTTTTCCAGCTCCAAGACCAATCTTTTCCTCAACTCATTAATCATGTTGCCGTCGATACAACCCATTCTACATTGCTTCAAAGAAAGCATATCAGAAGCGCACTTGTGAATCTTTTCTTTGTCAACTGTCAAACCGGCAATGCGTTTCTGTAATATTTCCAAAGCCAAAGAATTGTCCCCACGACTCAAACATTCTAACAAGCACTGTTCGAGAACATAGAATAGTGCCAAAGCTCTTGTATCATCATTGAGGCCATTAATTTTGTAAAGAGACTGAATGCTACTATCCCAACTAGAATTTAGGACATGTGTTTCGAGGGACTCGAATTCCAGTGATTTGCATGAAATGTCAGACTCACTTTCTAAACAAGCAGCAGACTTTTCATAGCCTAAAGAATATAAACTTTGAATGATGATTCTTACAAATTCATGCTTCTTGATTAGGCCTTTTGGCCCTATCCTTATTCCCATATTCTCCATTATCCCAACAGCTGCTGGGATTTCTTAAAAATCTTGCCAACTGCGCTAGAAAATTACCATCCCTTTTCACCTCTATGTCAGGTTCAAAGTCATAACAAGAGTCCTAAAGAGCAAAATATCTGCATAATAAAGAGAATTAGTCAACATTTAGCGCTAAAATCCCTAAAGATCAAAAGCGTCATAAATTGGAGATTAACGTAGAGGGGCAAAAAAAAAAAGAGAGAAAGAAATAAATTAGATATCAACATATCCGTATTGACAAATAAATAAAAATAAATAAAATGCATCCGGCCATGAAACAAAAAATGAAAAAAGAGAATTCCGAAAGGCGTAAAAAATACTTGAAAACCGTCGTCAAATTTCAACTGACATGGTTACTGCTAGTAATGAGTGTGCCGTTGCAATTGCTGAGCTTTGAGTTAGGGTTGGATCGCAGGCTGAAATTGGAGTGAGTCTACGAGAGAAGTTGCTGTCAGGTTTGCGGCATGTTTGGCTGTGCTCATCTATGATCCGGTTAATAGGTGGACAAAACCACGAGTACAGAAATTCAGATACCAAAACACAAAGAAAATTTTGGGTTGAGGATCCAAATGCTCCAACTGGTATAGTTTGAGTACCATGGCTACAAGTTTCCCCATAAGCAAGTAAGCAACCATAATCATGCACGTCAGCAAATGACGGAATCAATTAACTGGCTTGTTTAGCAAAAAAAAATTCCAATTATTATGGGCCCCACCCACGTTCCGTTGATTTGATTGGTCCGTCACCCTTCTTTCTTCAACGAAAGCCATTCTTAAATTCTAACTTCATGCGTCGTGCGAACAACATTTACGTGAACATTTTTGTTTTTAAAAATAAGACAGTGATCACAATCATTCTATAAATTATAAAGGTTGAAGTTCCAACTTCCTTTAGCAACTTTCACCTTTTGAATTACTCATCTTCACGCCGGACTTGTAGTTTATGGGGCCCCGAGTGAAGTTCAGTAAATAGCCTTCTATAGTGAGTAATGGTTTATTTGGCATAATTTATTTTTTTATTTATAAATTCACATACTATTAATTTGATAATTACTTAACAATCACCACACATTTTAAACTTTAATTAAATCTCCACCACTCATTTTCACTCTTTATAAATTTCTTTTATAAATTGATTTTATAAATCTAACCAAACGGGCTTTAACTTTTAATTTTCTTTTTAGAACAAGTAAATAATAATAAGTTAAAAGACGGAAAAACCAATAAAAAATATTAGTTATTTCATAATGACCAAATAAAATAATAATTTAAGTTGTAAAACAAAACGAAGTTATATAACAATTTACCAAACAGGAGGTAATACTAAACCCATTGAAATTTGATTTTTTCCCCTTTCAATTTGAGTTTTTTCTTTGAATATGTTTGGATCATGCACAAACATCTATCTAAGATTTTAAAATATTTATACTCTTCAATTTGATTTTTTATTTTTCTGGAAGGAATCTTTTAAATTTTTTATTTATAGATGATAAATATGGAAATGACACATTTTCAATCATGAGTATATAGCCTTTTAAAAAATTGGGCTCCCTTGCATTTTAGGCCCGAAGCTCAAGCTTCTGGAGCTTATGCTTAAATATGGGCATGCTCATTTTCATTTAGTGACAGCTGTTAGATGTTATAAGAGCATCTCCAATAGGGATGTCAAAATTTTGGGTGGTATAGAGAGGAGAGATAGAGAGAAAATGATCATTTTAATTGAATGTTTTGTGGAAAGAGATGTAGAAAAAAAGAGGGAAAAATGAAAAAATGAGAGAGATATATAGAAATTTAAAAATAATGATAAAATACTAGTATTAAAATCTTTGAAGAAGGTCCCAATTTAGACCTTACATGGTATACGGGGGAAGAAAAATGAAGAAAAAGTGGAATAAATAAGAAAAAAGTTATTAAAAGAAAAAGAAAATAAAAAAAAAAAAACATGACACACCCAAAGAGTATTGGAGATGCTCTAAGATACAAGCAGATATTGCAATGACATGAAAGCGAGCCCGAATATTAATATATACATTAACAAGAAAACTATTTTTTATTAGTTTACTTTAAAGTTTGCGCCAACTTATGACAAATTATACCCGTGTGTTATACATGAATTTATCGTGTATATTGATATGTGTTATCATGTTTGTTCCGTGTAAATTTTTCTAGAAGCAAGTCTAAAAATGAATTTTATGTATTTATTTAATTTTCTAGAAGGTGTAGTACTAAAATTATCAACTAATTCGTACAAAAAAAAAAATTATCAGCTAATTTATCCGAATACACTTTTATCCACTCCACTCAAGATAATTAAAGCTCTTTAAATGTTAGCTACTTATTTTTATCTAATTATAATGTTGTTTGAACAACTCGTTTAAAATTTCAAATTAAATATCAATTGAGGCGATATTGTCTTGTTAAATGCTTAAGCCAAGCTTGTTGGAGCTCTGACACGAGTTCGAGCCTGGACATGTTCCTTAAACGTGTGTTTATTTTTCTTTATATCTATATTTTGTGCACAACAATGAAAATCAGAGGTAAAAAATTGATGATATTTAAGCTAGAATTTGATGACTCAATCAAACTAAAGTTAAACATAAGTGATTTTAAGACCCCACTAAAAAGTTGAATGACCAACGTTTCAAATTTCCCCAACTTTTTCCCAACTTTAATAATGATGCTTTATTTATTTTTGAAGTTAGGGCGTACGTGAAAGAACTTTTGACGATTTATTGACCCAGCGGAGAGAAATGTGCATTCTTGTAAAGCCTTTTCTTCTCCCCGAAATAGCATCAAAAATCCTCGACAGTCACTTCATCGTCACAGCTTCATTATGAACAGGAACGGAAACTCACAAAACTTCCGGCACGGCGGGTCTTGGAGGCCACCGCCACAGCCTCCTTGTAGCTACCCGGAAATTTTTAGAAAAATTAATTCTATTAAATAATTTCGCGTCGCTATAATTTCACCAAATTTTAAGTTTCTTAAGTTCGCGCTCGTCTAGTCATGCATATATAAGAATTTAATAAAACCTTATATTAAACAATTTCATTCTTTTTAAATTCCAATTACTATAATGAGATGCAAAAACGTTTTATACTATGTATAAATAATTCAATTATAGTTTTTCTAAGAAAATCCAATTCCTATTATCATCTCGGCATAAAACGTTCTCTTCAATTTCAATTAAACAAGAATTTGACTGCTCACATACACACAAATTCAATTTCCATCCAATGTCAAACAACCAAACTAAATTAGAATACTAACTCAAAATACCACACTTTCATCCAATCTCTACCATCCAAGAAACCAAATGCACTAGGAGATTTTCACCCACAACCTACAAATTCAGCCTCAACTCATACGTTCTCACATACAGATTGTCAGCAAAAAATACATTCTGCAACCTCATTCAAGGTATGCACACACATATACTAAATACACTGACACGAAGTAAACCATCACCACCACTGCACCACCCCCTGTCATCGCCGCTTCACCGCCGACAGACTTGCAGCAGCAGCGCCGAAGCCTCCTGGCACCACTAACCCAACACCATTCACTCTCGGCATCATCCCCAGCCACTGCCGCCATGCCATTGTCGGCCAACACCCAAGAACTTCCAGATTCACACACACCCACGACCCTCATTCTCCTCTCGGCCAGGTTCCAGCCTTCCAGTTAACTCATGACCGCCGGAACCGCGACCCAATCCACTTCCATTCCTGCGACCCCCTCTGCCCAAGCCACAACCCCCGCGACCCCTCCTCTCTGTCCCCTGAGTCACGGCCAAAAAAAAATTTCGTTGCCGAAAAGGTCGCCAAGCCACCTACTCTGCCAAAAAGTAGTCGGCCAAAGTTATGATAATTCAGTTGATAAAATGAGTGAGAAGGTTGAACAAGCTGAAAAGAACATCTCTATTCTGGAGAAGACAAATATGAAGCACGAAAATGCTTAGTAATGTTTGATTAGGATATTACTTTCTTGATATATTTTCATCGATCTTTTTTTTTTTTTTTTACTAGAATATAAGTAAATTACACGTCCTCTTCAGATGTGTATACTATTCAGGCAGTAATTAGCTTGTGGGTGAAAATTGTCAATATTTCACTAATTGCCTTGAGTTTAAATAAATTGACTGTTTCTTTTTTTTTTCCCTTTTTTTTTGTCTCTATTGATACGTGGGTCTAAAGCCCTTTAAATAGAATTACAATGAATTGTGGAAGGAGAATTCTAAGTAAACTAGGTCAATAAAACTTAACTAAACAAGGAAACAAAATATTAACTTTCTGTGGGAAAAGAAGTATATTCTTTTGAGAATTCTGTCTTATAAGTACAAATCTAGGTCTGCTACATATACACGGAATAAAACAAATCAGAGAAAGGAAACTTCTATTCTAGATCCTAAAATCAAGGATATGCCTTTAAGTGTGCTCTTCCGATCTTCTATTTATATAACAATATCTTAAATAGAATCCCTGTAATCGTGGATTTTCCAACACTTTCCTAATTTTAATTAGTTTATTACTTTAGTCGGGGAATTGTATTCCAACTCCTTTCCCATTATGCTTCTGATGTGCTATTTATATACTTTAGGTTGCAGCTAGCATAACTCTTGCTGACATGGTGAACTTTGCTTGCCTATCTCATGTTCATTCAATTTTATATTGTCACAGGGATCACAGTGGAAGATATAATGAAAAAAATTATTTCATACTTTGATCTTAATGCAATTGCCCTGGAATATATAAATCAACCTCGAGAGAAAATCTGTCTCTTGTTGAGGAAGCTTTATAAGTGCGAATCTTGGTTAATTGAGCATTTTGCAGTCGAGGATTTCAAGTCCCTTGGCTACGGAGAATTTTTGATGTTCTTGGACAAATATGTTGACCTACTTCCCCATGCATTACAAAAGTGCTTAATCGGTGATCCAGTTGAAAAGGCATCTGTGGATGCTTACCTTCTACCCCTTCAGCTCACTGTATTACTGTCACAAGCTTCAAATAACATGTGGAAAAATGATAATGTGACAACAGAATATATCTCTGAGCTACTGAAGAGGCAGTTCCCTTTAGTCTGTTTCAAAATAGTGGAAAGTGAATGTATGACAAATCTTATGGATGCCATTAGGAAAGACGAGGCCAATTTAAGTTCTAGATGTGCTGTGTTTTCTGCAGCTTTGTCAGGAATGTCTCAATTTGGAGACTTCTCAGCTCATTCTGAGAAACAATTATCAGAAACGTCAAGATTGGAGATCAACAGCTGTCTAGCCGGTAAACTTGGTGTGATGACAACAAAGGATGCAATTGAAGTCTTATGCAGGGCACCCATGTTCGCAGATCTAGAATTGTGGTCACATTGGGACCTCGTGTTTGCTGCTTCCCTTGGTCCTCTTTTGCAATGGCTGTTGAATGAGGTAAATACAAGGGAATTGATGTGTTTGGTTACAAAGGGTGGCAAAATAATTCGTTTGGATCATTCAGCCACTGTAGAATCATTTTTGGAAGCCTTTCTTTCTGGATCTTCATTTGAAACAGCAGTAAAGCTGTTATCTTTGGTTTCTTTGTATGGTGGCGAAAGAAATGCACCTGTGTCCTACTGAAGTGCCATGCACAGAAAGCTTTTGAAGTTCTTCTTAACAACTCCAGGGAAATGGAATTATTATATGATAAAGAGCATTTGCCTGAGGGTGGAAAGATCTTGGATAGACATTTTCTTCTCAATGTAGATATATCTAACTGCTCAAGTCACTCCACTGAACCAGCACCTGCTAATGACCTGGTTTCTCTGGCATCAAAGTTTGTACTTAATTGTCTGGGTTATTTGCCAATTGAATTCTGTAGTTTTGCGGCAGACATACTACTTGCAGGGTTGCAATATTTTGTTAGAAATGCTTCTTCCATCATCTTGAGTGAATGTGAGAATATAGATCAACGCCTCATGCTTCATGAAGTGGGGATGTCTCTCAATGTAGTATAATGGGTTAGCGATTACCATTTATTCAATTCCTCTATGTCTTCTAATGCATCGATTTCCTCACAATCTTCATCCTCAATAGCTACAAATGAGATGGCTTCTGCATGACTTCAAATGTGTTAAGCAGCAGTTCTTTTCCTGGAGGTAAAAGTTTAATCTCCAATCAGGTAAACACACTTGTTAAAGACTCTATAAAAGTCGATGGCGTGAGCAACTTAGATGAGATCTCTCTGAGTAATTTGGCTGTTGATTTTGAAGGGAGCTTATCTGAATTTGATACAAATAGTGACGCAGACAGTATAATTGAAGCTATTCGGCTAGAAGAATTTGGTTTGGATCCTAGTCTTTCAGCTAAGGAAACCAGCATGTTGAAGAAGCAACATGCTAGACTAGGGAGAGCACTTAACTGTCTCTCACATGAATTATATTCTCAAGATTCACATTTTCTCTTGGAACTGGTAAGATTTTAAGCTGTTAACTTTTGCTTATAAGCTTTTCCATTCTTTTAACTTCCTTCTACCAATTTTTTGCCTAGCTCATTATCCCGGCACGTTATTTTACTTTACTTTAAGTTGTAGGAATACCATTACTATGAGGGGAGGGGATTTGGCTATACATGATTTATATTGTGTGCCAGGGTGGTGTTGTGAGTCATGCATAGGTACTTTGGAATCCCATTCAATTTGTTCGTTCGGAAGGCATCATGTGAAATAGTATACTGTTACAATACCACTGCTTGCATATGCTTCATATGTTCCTTGTATTGATGTGATGTAGTGAGTTATGAATAGACACATTGGGTGTGTTATTCCTGCTTATTTGCTCAGAAGACATTGGAAGTAACTAATATGAATGAAACTAGAAAGGTTAGATGATACACATATGAATGAGATTTACATAGTAGACCATTACAATATTTGTGCTGGAGAGCTTTTGCCATATTTTCAGTACGAGGGGTGGTTCCGTATAGGAACTTAGATTTATTGTGAACAACCAGTCAACAGACCGTCTCTCTTAAATTTTCAAATGAGAGAAAATTGCACATTTCTAGACTACCATAGAACATGCTTTTGAATATTTAATCTTTCTAAACAATTCGATCATTTGTTAAGTTTAAAGTTTGTTGTGATTCATTCAGTTTCTTCTGTAAGAACTATATTTGCTAATTAATTTATTTTCCTTATGCTTTAGGTTCAGAATGCTGATGACAATACCTATCATTAAAATGTGGAACCTACTCTCATATTCATACTTCAGGAAAAAGGCATTGTTGTTCTAAACAATGAGCGAGGCTTCTCTATGGAGAACATCAGAGCACTCTGCGACGTTGGAAATTCTACAAAGAAAAAACACATGTCAGGATATATTGGGAAGAAAGGCATTGGCTTCAAATCTGTGTTTCGGGTACTCTAACAAAGCATTTTCTGAACTCCTTGACCTTTTCTTAAGCTACTTAACATTTCTGGGTATAATGCTGTCGTTCTGCTGGAAGAAAATTTTTATGAATAAATTGGTAGGGGCTTTGCAGTCCACAAAATTATGTGTGAAGAAGTAAGAGTAAACAGTAGTTCTTTGGTATAAAGTAGTGATTACGTATTTTTACATTAGTATTGCACTGAAGATAAAGTTTACCTTGGTTCTTGAGTAATTTGATCACTTTTACGAACTTAAGGGGCTTGTTTGATTGCCCTTGTACAAGTTGATTTGATAATATATGCTTCTCTATCCTGGCATAGTTACGAAAGAAAAATAATGTGAAGTATTGCTCTAGTAATCACATAACACTAAATGATTAGTCATAGTCAATGGGTGTTCAGCTTTCTCTAAGTTATTTTGTTTCTTTATCTGGTGTAGATAACAGATACTCCAGAAATTCACTCTGGTGGGTTTCACATTAAGTTTGACATAACAGAGGGCTAGATTGGTTTTATCTTGCCGACAGTTATTCCACCTGTTAATATTGACTTGTATGCCAGGCTGGTATCTGGGGATGCTGATCACATCAATCTTCACCTCTGGAATACATGTATTGTGCTTCCTTTCAGGTCAAAGTCGTTAGAAGAGTTTGCCATGAATAACCTTATAGCTATGTTTTTGGATCTACATCCATCTTTGCTACTATTTTTGCGTCGTCTTCGATGTATTGAATTTAAAAACATGCTTGATGATACACTTGTCATTATGAAGAAAGAAGTTGTAGGTAATGGCATTGTCAAGGTTTCTGTTGGGAAGGAGAAGTTGACATGGTTAGTAGTGTCAGAAAAGTTGCAGGCTGATTTCATTAGACCAGATGTGGGATTTCATTAGACCAGATGTGGGAACAACAGAAATCTCCACAGCTTTTATGCTGCAGGAGACAGAAAGTGGAGATTACATCCCGCATCTAGTCCAACAGCCTGTTTTCGCGTTTCTCCCTTTACGGCCATATGGGTTAAGTTTATTCTCCAAGGTGATTTTGTTTTGCCTTCGTCCAGAGAAGAGGTAGATGGAGATAGTCCATGGAACCAGTGGTTAATATCAGAGTTTCCTAGCTTGTTTATCGGTGCAGAGAGGTCTTTCTGTGATCTTCCATGTTTTAGAGGGACTCCAGGAAAGGCCGTTTCAGCTTTTATGAGCTTCGTTCCTCTTCCAGGAGAGGTGCATGGATTCTTCTCTTGTCTTCCACGAATGATTATTTCTAAATTACGAGTATCCCACTGCCTTATTTTGGAAGGTGACAAGAATGTTTGGGTACCTTCATGCAAGGTTCTAAGAAATTGGACTGAACAAGACCGTGTTGTTTTACCTGATAGCTTGCTTCGAGAACACCTTGGCCTTGGATTCTTGGATAAGGATATAGTTATACCCGATTCATTAGCAAGGGCACTAGGTGTGGAGGAGTATGGTCCCAAAGTTCTACTTCAGATTATATCTTCTTTGTGTAGTTCCAAGAATGGTTTAAAATCTAGGGGTTTGATTTGGTTGTCTACTTGGCTCAATGCAATTTATGTCGTTTCATCCCATTCAATTGGGCAAGCTTCCCTTAACTCTGGCGCTGGAGTAGATCTCTTGGTTAATCTGAGGAAAATTCCGTTCATTCCTCTTTCAGATGGCACATATGGCTCAGTGGATGAAGGTATAATATGGCTACATGCCATAAACACCGGGGCTGTTGATGATTATAATCAAGAGACTTTTCCAATTCTGTATGCAAAACTTCGAGTCGTGAATCCTGATCTTCTTTCTGCGGCAGCTGCAGCAGAAACCTCATGTTTTGACACATTTAGTGTCGAGAACATTACTAGGATGCTCTACAGAGTTGGTGTCCATAGGTTATATGCGCATGAAATTGTAAAGGTGCATATTCTACCTACGATCTCAAGTGACAGAGATACATGGGTGGAGGATTTGATGACAGAATATCTTGCTTTCGTGATGCTTCATCTGCAATCAAGTTGCCCTGACTGTTCTACAGAAAGAGCTAGCATCATGACAGAGTTATGCAAGAAAATTCCAATTTTGACTAATCATGGCTACAAACTCCCTAATGAAGTGCCAATTCATTTTAGCAAAGATTTTGGGAATGCTATTGAATTGAATAAGTTTTTAAGTGGCATTGATGTCAAATGGCATGAAGTTGACTCTATCTATTTGAATCATCCAGTCACAAAATCTGTATCTGGTGGAATGCTGAAGTGGAGGAGTTTTTTCCAAGAGTTGGGCATCACTGATTTTGTGCATATAGTTCAGATCAACAAGAATTCTGTTAATCTATCGGAAGATTCAGGTAAGATATTGGACGGGGACATGTTATCTGCAGGATCAGCTGTCATAGATTGGGAATCTGAAGAATTGGTTCTTTTACTAGAACAACTGTCATCCAAAGGTGACCGGGAAAGGTGCAGCTACCTCTTGGAGATACTTGACACACTTTGGGATACTTTTTTCAGTGATAAGGTCGCTGGCTACTGCTGTGATGTTTCTGGGGAAAAAGGCCTTTTTAAGTCATCCCTGATCAGAGTGCTCCATAACTATCGCTGGATCAATTCAAGTATTGATAATGAGCTTCACTACCCTAAAGATGTCTTTCATGATTGTGAAGCAGTGCGCTTAATTCTAGGTGCTAGTGCTCCTTATGTTGTCCCAAAGGTTAGTTCTGATCATTTTTATGCTGCATTTCCTTTCATATCGGCAAAGCTATTTCTTTGCCGTCTTCTCTGTTCCATTTGTCTGGAGATACATATTAGCCCTGCTATTATTTCTTTTTCTTCTGGATTGAGAACTCAGATTCAACTCTGTATTCAAATAGGCCCTAATATGAGAAGTGTGCTCCAATTATTAAACTATTGATTCTGTTGTTGTCTATAAGGTCTCTCTGTGCAGCTTGTTATTTCTCTACTCCGCACCATGTCATGTGCACTATAATGACAGTTGATTACTGAGTGCTCCTTAATATGTTTGTCTCTACAACCCCCCTCTTTTCCTCGTGTCACATCAGTCTACATGTCTTGTTATGGCAGTGGATGTTTCAATACTTTAAAGCATATTCCAACTGTTTTCTGGTCTTTTTGATCGCTGGTGTAACATCTGATTTTCTTTTTCCCCTCTTAAACAAAATAATAGGTGAGTGAAAACATGCTACGTGATACTGAGTTTAAAACTCAAGTTACGCTAGATGATATGTTAACTGTTCTGAAAGTTTGGAGAGGATCTGCATCACCATTCAAAGCCAGGTATCTCTTCCTTCTATTCATTTTCATTTTTACATTTGGTATATTACTCTCAGGAAAATGATACCATGAATGCGGTTATGGTTCTGTTCTCTAGTTGCAATATTGGTGAAATCTCGGCTTTTCTTGATTTTTCTAAAATGACCATTTCACTTGGATAAGTAAAATATTTCTTCTTTTTTCAGCGTATTGCAAATGTCATGATGGTACTCGAGGATTTGGAAGGAGATGTCTACCTCAAAGCTAAAAATCATTGAGGATTTATGTTCAGGTCCTTTCATATTTGTTCCTTGCTTATCCGGTTCTTCACTGGAGGATACTGTTCCTGGTGCATTTATGTCTGTTCAGGAAGTCCATTGGCATGATTCAATTGTTTACCTGAACCAAGGGGAGTTGTTCAATTCTAAATGTGTCTCAGACGTGCCCTTCAGCAAATCATTTTGCAATGTTTATCCAGACCTCCATGACTTCTTTGTGAAGGAGTGTGGAGTGAATGAAACACCTCCTCTCTGTAGCTACCTTGAGATTTTGCTGCAGTCGTCAGCTATTAAGTCTCCATCAGAGGCGGCTGTGGAAGTAACTAACTAATTCTTCATTAAACCTTTCAGAAAACTTTATCACTTTGAAATTTATCATGTGTTATTTTTATGTTGCAGGTTTTCCAAGTTCTTGTAAGGTGGGCTGACGGATTTCAATCTGGATCGCTGTGTTCGAGAGATGTTGAATACTTAAAAGATAGTCTTTGCAGGAAGGAATATACGGCGCTTCCCACTGCAGATGATAAATGGGTTTCTTTGCACTCACTGCGGATGATAAATGGGTTTCTTTGCACTCTTCCTTTGGCGTTGTTTGTTGGTCTGATGATGAAACACTGCGGAACGAGTTCAAAAATTGCAAAGATATTGTGTTCTTGTACTTTGGTGAATTAACTTATGAGGAAAACCATTTTCCTAAGGAAAGAATAACAAAACTCATGCAAAGATTAGAAATTCCTGCTCTATCACAGGTTCTCTCTCTCTCTCTCTCTCTCTCTCTCTCTCTCTCTCTCGTTTTGGGTGGTTCTGCTTGGCAACTCCTAATTACTTTGTATTTTCAGACCGTAACTCGTGAAGCAATATATTTTGGACTGTCAGACAGTAGTTTCATAGTTTCGCTGGTGGAATGGGCTCTTCCTTATGCTCAGCGCTACATCTATAATGGAGATCCAGATAAATATTCTCAACTCAAGCAGTCTGAATTTCAGAACCTGAGATGTCTACGGATTATTGTTGTTGAAAAGTTGTTCTACAGGAACATTTAAAGGGCTCGCATTTTGCATCTAAGAGACGATCTGAGTGTAATTGTCTTCTGCAGGTTGGGAGATAATTTGTTGGCGCATTTTTTTCCATTTTTTAAACAACTACAATAACATTTATACTGCATTGCTGGTTTGAAGGGAGATTCTGATCAGACTTGTGGCATTCTATCTGTTTCAGAAGACGGAGCCATATCTTCCTGATCCATTTCCTCTCTTCTTTTGCAGGGAAACATCTTGTATGCTGCTCGGGAATCAGATTATCACTCTTTATTCACGGAACTTTCTCGTCTATTCTATGGGGGGAATCCTGAACTGCAGTTGGCAAATTTTCTTCACATTATTACAATCATGAAAGAATCTGGTTCCACTCCAGAAAAGATGGAAACTTTTATTCTGAATAGCCTGAACGTTCCAAAGCTCCCGCCCGAGGAGTCCATCTGGTTCCTTTCTGCTTTGACATCGTCAGCTGAGATTGATGAAGAATTGATGCTGCAATATAAATTCACCACAATCGGAGGGACAAATTCGATGAATTTCAGGAACAGAACTTCCTCCAGCTCAAATTGGCCGCCTGCTGGTTGGGAAACTGCACCTTATATTAACATTGCCCCTGTAAATCAATCAGAGACACAAGCAGCCTGGGATTCACAAGGAGCTGAAGCTTCTGGGAATCCATCTGGCCATGTGAGCAACGTTGTCACACCAGATACGACAATAGAACTTGATTCTGTAGAGGGATTGAGTTCTACTGAAAAAGAGCAACTTTCTTTTGGCACAACAGACGCGCAGCAGGCATTGTTGACAGGCAGAACCGGGGAACTGGTAGCTTTCAAATTCTTGAAGGAAAAAGCTGGTAAGACTCCGGTAGAGTGGGTGAACGAGGATGATGAGAGTGGCCTGCCCTACGACATTGTCATAGGAGGTGATGATGAGGAGACTAAAGAATACATAGAAGTTAAATCTACAAAAGCTGCTAAAGACTGGTTTGAAATATCAGTGGAAGAGTGGAAATTTGCAGTCAAGAAAGGTGACTCTTTCGGCATTGCTTCCGTTGTTTTGATAAACGATAAGTCAGCATCAGTCAAAATATACAAAAATCCAGTGAGACTCTGCCTATTAGATCAGCTGAAGTTGGGAGTTTTAGTTGCATAACGGACCGAGTCTTCAATAATTTCCAAAAAGCCTGCATAGGTTCTGCACTTGGATGCATCCAGGTGTGGGTGGTTACTTTTTATGGTTGTATTTTCTTGATTATGGTATGGTATCTAATATTTGTCTCACGAAGCTTTGTTAGAACTAAAGATTTGAGAAAGTACTTTTCAAATCTAGTGGAATGGATTCACCGGGGTTATGTCGATGAATTTCATCCATGGAATATATATATATATATATACATATATGTTTTCAGAAAATGGAAGATATTTGTTCTTTGTGGATATTTGATAAATCAATTGATTCACAATGCGAGTTGTAATTGACAAAAAGGAACCTAGTACAATTAGTCCGATTTATTGGGACCTTGAAGCTTATGGTGGCCAACATTTGTTTTCAAGGTATATCGATTCACAATATTGCCAATTGTAATTAACTAATAATAACACCATAACATAAAATTAATATTGCAAGTGCCTTACTGGGAGTTTGGTACTTTCAGTTGAAAACATGAACAAGCATTTGTCTTCCAGTCTGCAAATGGTTTCTTAAATTTGGTTCCTGATTAAGACCTCCCAACCTCACTTTTAATTAACAGAAATTGCAGCTGAAATCCAAATCTCTGGGTGAATGTACCAAAGAAGTCATGAACAAATCTCTTTTTATTTCAAGTAATTGACGCATTTAGTCCCTAACTGTTGTTCCCTTTTTGCATATAGGTCTTAAAGGTGGAAATTTGACACTGAAGTTCTAAAATGTTATATGATTTGGGGCTATCGGTCAAGTATCTAAAATGGCCATTAGAAATGTATGGTGGTGATATTTCTGTTAGCCTCGATCAAATTACATACAGAACGACAAAACAATAATGTCCTGTTGCAAAATTGGAGATCTGGAGTTCCAAGTTAGAACCTCAAACCACAAGCCAAGTGCAAGATTGATTATGAAGAACTGCCAAAAACCTGAGATGAACGCATAAAACAGGTTTACATTAACAATAAACAATTTTGGAACCATAACCTAACACAAGACGGCCAAATAGAAGATATACTTACTCCAGCTAGGATGTCCTGAGAAAGTTGAGATTTCATTCCAGCTTCTTCTGCAACTGGTTTCTTTTGGGGAAATTGGCGCATCACCTTCTTTACCAGTTCACCCTTTTGCTTCTGCAACACAGTTAAATGTGGCACATCAGTACTCCAGGACAATTAGCTCAGCACTATCAGGAAAACAATGTTAACCCATTAGGAAGAAGTGTGGTGGACACGATGGGCACTTATTTTCTTTCAACTTATCAACTACACTTATTTTCTTTCAACTTATCAACTACGTACTATTGAGATGATGGAGACATAATAGTCAGTTCATCAAATGAATGTAAAGTGAAACTGTAGCTACACAACAATTCATGTGCGCAAAACCAGAGTAGAGAAAGCAAATGCACCAAAATATTTTGACTAACCTTCTTTAGTCTTTCTTCGATATTACGTAAAGCAGTAGACTGATCAACTTTTGAGAGGTAATAGTCCCGTTCTCTCTTCGCAGCAGATGTTTCCAAATGTAGTTTCTGCTCCCGAATGGCGTTTTTGTACGCTGCAAACATTTAAGTGTCTCAGCCCACTTCATGTCATAAATGCTCGTTGTCTAAAAAACATCAACCGTGTTCTAAAATGCATATACCTGTCTCCTCGGTAAGATCATCCCACTTAAATTTACTCAAATATTTGATATTCCAAATATCATAATAGAATTGTGACCTTTTCCTGCCACCTGAACCCAAATATGTCAGAAATTTATCGCTACAATATGATATATCTTGGGCAAAATTCACAAATATTCAAAAATCATGATTGAAAAGAACACACCTCTGTTAGAAAAGGATCATAGAACACTCCTCTGTTAGAAAAGGATCATAGTTTTGGACAAACTCTCTTACCAAAAATACCTCTCCTAAATCAACTCACATGCCTAGGAGTCTATAAGTAAAGCTCAGATTCGCAAAGTAAAAGTCAACCATCATAGCCAATATATAAGGAGTGCTCCTTCCATCTGAAATGTCTTTTTGCATCATACACATCCCAAAAGTACTATGGCACGTTTGGTTTTTCAGATCACACCAAAAAACAAAAAGAAAAAAAAGTAATAATAATCGGTGAAGGAGGGAAGGGGGTGAAGAAAAAGTAAAAAGTTAAATGGATGGTAAAAGGCGTACGGGTATTAGGAAGGATTCAAGAGGACAATACTCTTTGAGGTCAACATCAAAATAATATCAACTATACCATGCGGTATGTATCTTATCAGACCTATTTTCATTTCATACTTGGAAGTTGGAACTGCATTACTATGAAAATTAACAAATATTATATTACCCTCCTCAATCCCCTTTAATACCACATGTAACTCTTACCATTCGTTCACTGTTGTGCCAAAATTTTTACCAAATATTATCTAAATATACATGTAAAATGTGTCAAAGTCTGACTCGTTAATTAAGAGGTGATTTGACCAGTGTATATTCAAGCGCAAGCTAACAATAAGTTCTTCAAACCATATCATAAAATGATGAGTACCAAATGTAAAGTGTACACCAGCACACATAGAAAATGTCACTGAAAATTGCCCCAGTTAACACACCCATTTGTTCACCGTTTAACATGTCAGCAACCCGCTTAGCAACACTCTTCTTTGTGAACTCAACCCACCTGCATGCAAGAAATCATGGCTATTTATTGACCTTAACTGCGACAAGCTACCGAACAGTAATTTTGAAAAAGAACCAAAGAGCAATATAACAGCAACCACAAGTTGAAATATATAAAACGTCTAGAAAGGCATGTTAGAAGTGTGAGAGAACACTATTATCTGTAAAAATGATTTAGCACCATATGTATGGTCGATCAGGACTAATCCACTATTATCTGCCCCATACTGATTTGAAATTCTTCATCCAACTACAAACTAATAAAATCTGTTTGGGGGATTAATCATAACCTTGAAGTGTGAAGTTTCTAAAAGAATGTTACAAGCATAGGGTCATTGTTATCCATCTGGGACCAATTTTGAAATTCTTCTGAGAAACATTAGAAAAGCGTAAACTAACAAAATAGGTTGCCGACCAGACATACCCTTCCGAGAATTCTTGTCCTCTAAATCCACCAGCCTTTTTACGGTGTATTCTTACAGCAGGTTCTGCATCAAAATATTGCAAATAAGAGGCAGACTCTGTAAACTAAAAGATGTAAAACTTCTTATGAGTAAAATATAAACAAGCTAAGATAATGCACCATCAAATGCTAATCCCCAGCCAATATAAGAGCCCATTTAGGATCAAGTTTGCTTTCTGAAAGCATTTTCTCTATTTAGAAAGCTTCAAAGGAAGCCAGTCTGGATGGATTCCTTAGTAAGCACTTTGTATAATGAAGAAAGACTAGTAAACTGAAGTCCTAAACCGGGCCCTAAATCAATTAACCTAGCCCAAAGTTTCTCTTCCATGCTAAGCGAGTCAACAAATATCAGTCACAATTTTATGATAATTGACCTTCTGGTGTGAGATAAATTCTTTGAATTTCTCCATATCGGGAAAGAGTCTGGCGAAGTTTCAGAGGATCCATGTGAGGAGGTACCCTACTTAAATAGCAAACCCCGCGCTTGTCAGCTTTCTCCATTTCCTTCTGTAACCTCTTCTTCCTTTTATTCTTCTGCTCCTCCATCTTTGTTAATTCACTCGAGGTTGGATCTTCTTCACCTGTAGAACTTGTTCTTGCAACCACTTATTCCTCAACCATTTTGTATTATATGTGCCTGACGTTGCAATTCAAATATCTCAACTTGATCTTCACAGCTAAATTTCGTCACAAAGACAATTGTGAAGTTGAAAAATCCCAGAAAATGAATTGACGAAATCAATTGTATGTTTAGTGAGTGATCCAAAGGCGGAGCCACCAGGGGGTCTTAGTGGGGGCAATGGCCGCAACAGAAGTTTGGACTTGGTTATGTTACTGATTACAATTAAAGGGCAGCCTGTTCTAAAGGAATCATAAAGCCATAAACAACCACATAAAAATTTCAATATGGACATTGTCGAAAAAATCCTGTAGCATAAGTAAGATCGCCATAAGAAAGTAAAAATTTTTTTTTTGGGGGGGGGGGGGGGCGCAATTTCCAACGAGCTAAGAATAGACAGTTACCTATATGAGACTGATGTCTACCCTAACGTTTGGTGATGAAGAATAAAAGAAGATGACTCTTCTCGCAGAAATCACGTACCAGCCTAAAGTACCTAACAAGAGTTGATAAATACAGAAATTCTCTCCAAATTGCTCCTTTTTCCCTTGGACTCTAAAATTATTTCTGAGCAAGGTGCTCAGTCCACTGAAAGGAAAAAAAAACCGAATTACTGAATATAATCAATCAATTGGGAGTGACGGTGAGTAGAAGATAGGGTTTTTCTTCTCTTTTTTCAGCTGCTGTTCTCCAAAGTTCATATTCGATTGAGGATGAGGAGAATAAAAATGGGCTTTGATGATAAATGGACTGATGGCCCATTATTCATGGGTTTCGATTTTAAACAAGCCCATTTATAGTTCATTATGAACAAATTTTTGGGCTAACTGGGCAGAGCCACTAGTCTTGGACTAGGCTGAACTACTACTCGGTTCAGCTAACCCCGGCCCCAAACGCGTTTTATGGCGTCATTCGTTGCTCTTTGACTAATAATAACCACTTGTTTTAATCTCCATGATGATGATTAAACTTGTAATAATAAACTAAGCCACATATTTAAGCATGTAACATGTCCTAATGAGCGACTTGATTGCTGTCAAGATTCCCCTTGCTTCAATAATGGTATATACTATTCTGTCCTAAATCATGTCAAGCAAAGCAAAAAACTTGTTGGTCTCTGTTTTCCATGTTCATCTAATTAAGCCAAGTACATTCTAACGTAGAAGAAGATAGCAGCATTATAACATATAATTTTATAAATCATAGTCAATGTGTATGTAAATATCATCAGTACTTTTCATCGTTTTTCTAGTGTTACTAGTAGTTACTTTTTCTGATATAAATATTAATACATTCTCAGAGGCATCTAGAAAAATTTAAATCATATATGAGCATGTAAAGAGGGGGCCTAAAAATAGCTTTTTATTAACTAATCATTTATTGGTTAAATTTTAGCACGTTGAATTATTATTCAATTCAATCATGTTCGGTTGGCATCCATGGATAACTCATTTCTGTCCCTCACAATTCTTGGCTGCTTTCTGTCCTTGGGTTTTCATTTTTAGGGCTTTAACTCTTTGGGTCTGTAGTAGAAGATAATATCGGTTGAAAAAATTGTGATATTTGTTTTACAGGTGACATGGAGAGAAGATGCAAATTAAAATTGATTTCCTTACAATAATGTTTCCATGAGAACTTCACTATATTGGGATGTTGCAGAAATTATATGAATTCTTTACTACTAATTATTCAAGCTTCAAATATACCAAATGCTAAGTTCATAGAAATTACCTGGACGACTGTGTATTTGACGAAGGGGGTGGACGGCTGCTGCTG
>CAVNYN010270736.1:0-14694 GCA_963692815.1 Nyctanthes arbor-tristis | reverse complement strand
GAAAAATCTAAAGATGCCAAGGGCTGCCTCCATGAAGAATGCAGTGAATGGCAATTGTAGAATCAGCTTCCATCCAAAGATCTGCAATCCTCAGAGACCAAGCTAGCAAAATGCCATCAAGGATAGCGCAAAGCTCTGCCCCCAAACTAAGGCAATCCTGGTAACACGTAGAGAAGGCACGAACACAACACCCCATATGATCCCTCATCACACCACTTCCACTCACTCTTCCATCAACAACACATCCATCTGTGTTCACCATGTGAGATCCCACAGATGGTCTACGCCAAAGAACCTAAATAGGATGGAGAAAGGGGGAGAAGAAACAGAAATGCTAAACCTTGAAGCCAGGTCAGTGTCCCCTCTCCAATACGTGGAACGAAAGGCTCCACCAATATAAAGGAGAGATATAGCCTGGTGTACGCGCCAGATGATCCTTCTAGAGTTAATAGCTATACCTTTGTGCTTCACATCATTTTGTGTCGTCCAAAGAAACCATAATATGAAAAGCGGCACAATGATACAAGTGTGACCCCGTCTAACTGATTGTCCAGAGAATCGACATCTCTGAAAATGATGCTAAATACCATTAGACATTGGGTGAAGAACCTGGAAAATAGAAGAGAAATGCTGCCATCCTCTATTAGCTGTCGGGCTACTAATAAATACATGATCCAGTGACTCCTCCTCAGAGCAACACTGACAATGTGAAGGCATCTGCATATGAATCTGTTGCCTAATCTCATAATCGACTAGGTTGAGACAGACGCCAGTAGAAAAAAGACACCGTCACAGGAACGGTCTACCCCCCAAAAATCACCATAGGCTTATGGTCTAGTACATGGCTATCTGACCAGCTCCCAAGCAGACCTCGCAGTGAATCTGCTATCAAAAGTAGGTTACCGCAATATCCAACAGCACTATTACATATGCAATGCCATATATAAAGGCACTACCTGCATAGGCCTGCCAATATCCCAGCCAGTATAATCAAAAAATTCACTGACTCTAGCCAAAGTACGAGTCTAAAAGGGCAACTGCAAGGCAACTGAAGTATCCGCCATCTGGCAATCGTGCTAAAAGAATAACTAGCCCTTGCACAGCTGCAAAGAAATCTAGGGCTTAGCTTGAGAGCGTATAGCCAGAAGCCAAATCTAACCACGAGAATCTAGGTAGGACGGCTGAATCTGTGAATGATGATGTCCCCTGCAATGCTTGCTCAATAAGAACTGAGCTAAAAGTCCCTGGGACCGAAATTTCCAACAGAGCTTTAACGAGAAGGAATCAACAATATTCTGCAGTCTCCTAAAGCCCAATCCCACTTCTTCAGGAGGTCGACACAACTCCTTCCACTGTTTCCAATGCATACAGTGGCTTTGATCCTGTGAATCTTATAAGAATCTGGCAAAACAACTCTCCAGCCGCTTCAAAATAGTTTTAGGAGGCTGTAAAATATGAAAAAGATGAAATGGCATAGAATATAGAACTGAACGAAGGAGAGTAATCCTGGTACCTGGAGAAAATAACCTACTTGGTCACCCAGAAATCTAACTGTGGACCTTCTACATCAGATCATTAAACAAGAATATCCATTTCGCACCCTTATAAAAGGGAACGCCAAGGTAGGTGATAGGAAGTGAACCATGCCTAAACCCAATCCACTGCTCAAGTCGGTATACCTGTGCCAGAGAAGGCTGCCACGGCAGAGTTAATGTACTTTTGCCCCTATTCACCAGCTGGCTAAAAACACCCTTCTGTATAATATAATAATATCATCAGCAAGGGCAAGATATGAAACCATATCTGAGCCCTCATGCCTGTACTGTATAATACTATGCTGCTGAAACTGATGACTGAGAAGACGTGAGAAATAATCAGCAGCAATAAGAAATAAGGTAGGGGATATCAGAACACCCTGACACAGCCCCCTCGAAGATGGAAAAACACTAGCCAGCTGACCATTGACCAGAATAGAGAACCTACACTTAGAAATGCATCACTTGATTCTGTCAACCCAAAGCTGATCAAAACCAAACTGCCCCATAACTGAGATCAAGAACCTCCAATCCATCCTGTCATAGGCCTTAGCTATAACCCAACTTGAGAATAATGTTGCCACCCCTGGCCCGTATATCAAGTGTGTGGACCATTTCCTAGGCCAAAAGTACGTTATCCCCAATAAGGCGTGCCTGGATAAATCCACTTTGCTTAGGAGAAATGATATATGTGAGGAGATCACTAAGCCTTGTGTTCAATAGCTTCGTAATGATCTTGTTGAACACAGTGCATAAACTGATAGGTCGAAACTCTGCCCAACTATGTGTACCCTCCATTTTAGGGGAGAAGAACAATAGATGTAGTAGCAAAACCCCTAGAGAGGTGCCCACCATCAAAAAAATCAACAACAGCCTAATAGACGTCCTCTGAAATAATATCGATACACTACTGATAAAACAAGGATGTAAATCCATCCGGTCCAACAACACTGTCACCATTAATGCTAAAAATGGCCTCTCTGGCCTTATCAACAGAAGGGGTACGGTTCAACTTGATATTATCTTCTATAGTGACTAAGGAATGGATAATACTAGGCTAAAGCGGCTGCGTAGGCTCGCCAGGTAAAGTCAATGGAGTATGAAAAAAGTCAACTGCAGAACTCTAAATGACCTACTGATCAAAAAATATAGTCGCCCTGAGCCTGATATAATAAATGCCAGATTTAATACACCGCTCTTGAACCATAGAGTGGAAATATCTGGTATTATTGTCACCCTTAACTAACCATTTAGACCCAGATTTCTATCTCCAGGAACCCTTCTCAATAGCTAAAGTACAGTTCAGATCAGCTTAAACCCTGTGCAACTGCTCACGGCGGAACTGTGTAGAGTCAGAGTCAAAAGCCCTCTCAGCATGATCAACTAACAACTCAGCCTCTCTGACCCTTTGAAAAATGTCGCCAACAAAGCAGCCATACCCGCAAGATGAGGGGGTAGTGATCACTTTGAGAGACAAATGACTGAAAATCATGATGCCTAGGCCAAACATTCAAAAAACGAAAAGGACATGGTCCAGACTGACTAGCTAATAACCACTGAATGAGTAATAGTACATGATTAGAACAATGCCTATTCAAGTACCTAACAAAAAATTGAGAAAAGAACATTGTATCGTCTAAATTCAAAAAAAGGCTATCCAGAGACTTATAAACCTTGGTGTTCGACCTAGTAAAAGGCTCGTTAACAAAGCTAGCATTAGATAAACCACAATCCAACATCATATCAGAGAAGTCAGACATACCTTTGTCCTTCGTGCTAAATCCTGTCCTCTCACCATTGTGAGCAAGAACATTAAAGTCTCTCCCAACAAGCCAAAGACCATCTATATAAGTAGATATCTCATGCAAAGCCTCCCATAAAACCTGTCTCTCAACATAATTACAAGAAGCATACATAGGCGTGCGATAAAAGGTCCTAGCTAGTCTAGGATCCTGAACTTTAACGTGAAGAAATTGGGGATAATCAACAATAGTATCAACAACAATCCCCTCTTTCCAAAAACAGCATATCCAATATGTCTGATTTTGAATCCTCTAATCAAAAGCAAAGAATTGATGAAGAAAAGCAAAATCAGGAGGAGTATCATGGGCTCAATAACAATCAAAAAACAAATACCACGCATCTGGAGGAGTTTTTTCAAACGCCTCTAAGTAACCGTAAAACGAATCCCCTAACATTCCATATCACCATACTCAACATAGGAATGAGGGGGTGAGGAAGTCACTGACCTCGATCGAAATGTCATATGAGTGGAAGCCATCTGAACCTTGGACTTCACCTACTTCTTTTTCTTTTTCGGCGCAATAGGCTCAAATGTCACCTGGCTGGACTCTAGACTAGGTAAGTCACCCTCAGAACCAAGCTGTACATGCTTCATGTGGTAAAAGCAGCTCTGTGTCATCAAGAGAAGGAACTGAAGCCTCAGTATTCTCCTGGCAGATAGGAGAGAAGCCAAGAGGTGGAGAAGCAAGAATAGGGAAGAGACCAAGACTCAAGGAGTAGAGTAAAGACTGTAAGTCAGGACAAGCAGTAATAAAATGATGAATGCCCTAACTGTAGCTCTCTATAGATATCGCATGATCAGTCGAAGAATCAGCATCAATAGATCTCAATTGATTACCCGACTCAGAAGTAGTAGAAGAAGCCACCATACCCTCGACAAAAAAATCACAAGAGAAACTTGGGTAGACTCTCAAACTAGGATCAGGAAATGGGAGAGAAACAGTAGCTATCGGGGAAACTACCTGGGTCATAGCAAGAGATGTAATCAAAACTGTATCAGGCTATGAGGTAGACATAGTAGGTGAAGTCTGAACAACTGGAGAAACCAATGGAGTCACTATAATAGAAGTAGCTGAAGAAACCAACATTGAAATAGGCAGAGTGATAGCAATATTAGGGGGTAGGGAACTAGCAATATTAGGAGGTAGGGAACCTATAAGGGCAATCACTGGCTCTGTGTGAAAGTAGGGTACCTGTGGGGGCAATCACTGGCTCTGTGTGAAATCTAACCCTGGAAGAAGAAACAAGAATAGAGACTTGCTAAAAAGGTTGCTCAGTCATAACTCCCTTCTCCTTCTCCTGCTGAGAAATGGGTGGTACAGTAGGTAGAGCCCACACTAAGCTAGTCACAGGAGGAGAGCTAGTCGGTCCAGACGATGAAAGACCACTAGATAAAAGGGGTGGTAGTGGGGGAGGAGGAACACTTGCCCTACACTGAGGAGAAGAGTGGCCCATACTTCTACCTGAGGAGAAGAGTGGCATCTACTGATAAATAATCTGCTGCCAAAAACTACAGTTGGGCCTTCTATCAACCCAGATCTTATGAGGGGCCTTTTGCCCCAAATGCAACTCAAGCCTCACTAGGTCGCAACAAATCAAATGTGGCCTCATCAATATGCAAAGGCTGACCAACAACTTTAGCTAAGGAATCTAATACATCCTTAGCATGTAAATGCACAGGTAATAAAGGAAATGAAATCCAAACAGGCACAATAGATGTCTCCTTATCAGGATGAAAATTCGTCATCCATTTTAAAATTTTCATCTCATATCCAACAACAAACTAATGGTGGCGGGAAAATAAGCGAGTATAATCAACCTCATGTGTAAGGTGAATAAGAAAATGTGTATGGTCAATCAGACCCGCAGTATGTGCACCAAAAAATCCAAACTGATCTAAAACAGTCCTAACAACAGGCATAGTAGGTTTTCTGTGAGAAAACTTACCTACTAAAGTATATATGAATGGAGCAATAAGATCAGATTCCTCCTCTGATAAGATAGTAATTGCAGCCTCTCCACGATACATATGAAGTGATCGAGATGCAATAAAGTTTGTATTTTAAATTTGTTCTTTTCTATCATAATAAACTAAGCTATTATTGCTTTGATGTTCATTAATTTTAACTGAATTGCAATGTTTTATGACAAAGCTTACGCATATGCACAGAATTAGTTTTACATATGGTTAAGTTGCCATCAAATTTTTTTAAGTTTTTTATTATTTTTTTAATATCCATTTAAGCATTTAACTTGTCTATGAAGTTTTAATTTAATGGCCAAAATTTAGTTATAATTATTTATAATCATAGATTACTTATTATGGATAAGTCAAAATGTTCTTTATTAAATAGTTTTAATTGAATTAGTTTTCCTTATGTGGAATGTTTATACGTTTTTTTAAGTTCTTTATTATGTTTTTTTATATCCTTTTAAATATTTAGCTTATACATGAATTGATAATTTAATGACTAAAGATATTCCTATATTTAACTAACAATCATAGATTATTTATTATAGATAAGTCAAAATGTTTTCTTATCAAATAGTTTTAATCGAATTAGTATTCATCTCTTGTTAGATAGCTTTAATTGAATTTGTTAGATAGCTTTAATTGAATTAGTTTTCCTTATTTAACTGGACTATTACCATAATGAGATTCCTTTAATTAAATGTAGTTTTTAATCATAGATATTCTCCATTCATATCTTCTTTTCCTCATTTCATTTCTGGTTGTCATATTACAATTAATTGCAAAAAAAAAAAATCTCACTATATTTCGTTCCATTTCATTGTCATATATATATATATATATATAAAAGCAGAGTTTGTCTGGCTCAATTTGATTGTCGGACACAATTAGAAATAATTTTCCCACTCATTGTCTGGCTTCTTTAAAAAATCAACTTGTTGACGTCATTATTCTACTATTATTATTATTATTATTATACTTTTCCTTTTAATTATTTAATTTAATATTTTTATTTTAGAACTTTATGTACATATTACATTTTGGTTAGATATATTTTATATTTTCTAATAGATTTCAATTTTACTCTATCTGATTGTATAATTTCATGATTTTATTATTTCCTACTATATTGTATTTTACTTTCTCAATATAATTGTTCATGAAACACACGAGTGTGAAGTATAGTAGTCTGTAAATGTACATGTGTGAAACTAATATAGATTATATTATCGGGTTTTATTACCTTTAAAGGAAATAAAAAATAAAAATTAATGAAAAAATTATTGGTTCAATTATTATACTTTCCTTATTATTATATTTTTCCTTTTAATCATTTAATTTAATATTTTTATTTAATACTTATTTATATTACATTTTGATTAGATATATCTCACAATTGTCTAATGGCTTTGAATTACATGAAAATAGATAATATATCAATCTTGATTTCAATATTACTTTTCCTTATTATTATACTTTTCATTTTAATCATTTAATTTAATATTTTTATTTTGAGACTCTATCAACATATTATATTTTGGTTAGATATATCTGATATTTACTTAATGGATTTCAATTTTACTTTGTTTGATTGTATAATTTCATCATTTTATGCTCTCTTGCTCCATTGTATTTTATTTTGTCAATATAATATGTTCGTAAAACGCACGGGTGTGAAGCATAGTATGTCCGTAAAACGCAGGAGTGTGAAACTAATATAGATTATGCTATCGGGTTTTATTGTCTTTAAAGGAAATAAAAGAATTATTAAAAAAATTATTATTGGTTCAATTATTATAATATTCTCTATTCTTATACTTTTCCTTTTAATCATTTAATTTAATATTTTTATTTTGGAATTCTATATATGTATTACGTTTTGGTTTGATATATCTTATATTTGCTTAATGGATTTCAATTTTACTTTATTTAATTATATAATTTCATGATTTTATGTTCTCCTACTCCATTGTATATTACTTTGTCACTATAATATGTCCGTGAAGTGAACGGGTATGAAGCATAGTATGTCCGTAAATGCACGTGTGTGAAATTAATATAGATTTATGCTATCATGTTTTATTTTTTTAAATGAAATAAAAAATAAGAATTAATAAAAAAATTATTGGTTCAACGAGATAGCGATGGACTAATAACAAGAATTTAAAATTATGTCATCAAAATAAATAATTGATTGTATACTACTTGAAAACGTATGACGCACATTAATTCCATACATGTTGTGTTTTAGTTTCTTTATTATATTAAGCTTGACAAACACAATTTTATTATATTTTATGTATGAAATTCCTTTAGAGCTCTACTCGTACAACGCACAGGTGAAAATCTGGTTCCTTATTGATTTGTGTGTTTTTGACACTGGTGCTTTTTGTAGTATTTATTTATTTATTTATTTATTTTTGTCTTTAGTGGATAAGTATTTGTATTGTCTAATGTATATTTTGCTTTCCTGTTTACTGTTGTCTATAAATTACTTACTATCACTCTTATACTTTAATAATTTTCATGCTTTCCTTTATTTTTATTTTTAGTACTGCATTATTTGTAATCATTATTTTTTGTTAATGAATTTGTAAATAAATAACTAGGGCTTAATTACTATGGTTTGCAAGGCATTTAATTATTTATTTAATTTTTTTCTTTTTTTATGAATTTTTTATTTAATATCATTTTAGCCTTATTTTAGTTGGCCAATTCAAGTGGAAAAATAATTCACTTTCAAAAAAGTGGAAAAATAATTATTTTAATACGTACTTTTTTTATATTATAAATTAGGATTTCTTAAAATGGCAAATTATTGCAATATCCCGTCAACTATCTACTTTTATTATGTTGAGTGTTGATGTTTTCCCCTTTTTTTCTCATGTAATTCTTTGTTTTAATTAAATTTTTCCATATTATGGTGTTTTCTTTTTCTTTTTGCTTTTATATTTTTTAGTTTTTTAAAAATACTACTGATATTTGTATGTCCATTGCAATGTCAATGGTTCAGCTGTGTACCCTGTGTAATCAAAATGAGAAAGTTTGACTAAAGAGTACTTTGTTATCTGGTTGTCGCTGAAGACTACTTGATGAAATTAAAAGTACATTTTTTTTCCCAAATTATATTTTTAGATTTATATGATTTGATTGTCTTTGTTAATGGTGACCTTGATTGTTTTACTTATTGATATTTTCTAAGACTACTTGTGAAATTAAAAGTACATTTTTTCCCAAATTATATTTTTAGATTTATATGATTTGATTGTCTTTGTTAATGGTGACCTTGATTGTTTTACTTATTGATATTTTCTTTTCTAACAGATTCTTCATCGGGGTCGAATAAGAGGCCATGTCAAGAAATACCTGGTGGATCAACCAATGTTTTTTCCTCAAACACGTTATTTAAGCATATCATCGCAAGAGTAATAATATAACCTTTTTCTTTGACAATTAAGATTTATGTACCTCAATAGTAAATCATCAACACCATACACATCTAAATCAAAAAAGCCACAGTGATTTCCACAAAATAAAAACATGAATGTGGAAATTTGAGCACATAAACATTAATGAATAGTATCTCTACTAATTGGCATTTACACGCCATTTTTTTCAATTGATATCTTAGATAAAAGAAGACTCAATTTATGAATAGTATGTCAAGCCCGCAAATTCTTCGCTATCACAAATTTGAAGCTTAATAAATTTGCTTCCTTTCTTGAAGTCAATTTTCACTAAATCGAGTTGTGTAAGGTAAGCATAAATTAAACCCGACAAATGTGGCTTGCATGCATCAAGTGCGGGAATTAGAGTTTCTTCTTGGCTGACATTTGATGGTCCAATGTGAGATTGGCACCTATGCAACAATCGGTATTGTGCGAGGAAGATAGGTAGAAGTTTGTGGTATGTACTTGGTTCACCTTAGTTTTACCATACCAAAGATCCACCTTTTTATGAATCAGAAATTTTTCAATACTAAAAAGAGTTATGAAATGAAATCTAATATAAAAACACATTGCATTTAAAATAATCAGAGTTGAGAATGTATACAATATATTCTGTAAGATAATAATTAATAAAATGGACAAATTGTATTTACATGGATTTTAAAACAATGCAATTCCCATATAAAAAAGACTAAATTACAACTTTGTCGTCGACGATCCTTTCAATCACATCTCTTGTGTTCCCATATTTTTCAAAGAAAGCAATATAATGCTATAAAATATTTTTCAAAAATAGCGACTGATTTGCATTAATCTCTCCTGTGATTTAAAGATATATAGATACATAGATAGGTAAGGCTTTAACATTCAAAATGACTAATAATAATACCAGTAGAATATTGAAAAAAGAAAAAAAATTTACCATATGTGGTTACCAAATAGAGCCAAGAAATCCAAAATGATGTACCGTACGAACAACCGCACCTAGATATTGATCAATTTATTGCCAAAACCAATTATGAGCCTGAAGTTTAGTCCGTGCTGACTCATTTAAAGGAACCAACTTATTTAATCCTAACTGGTCAGTAAGGAATAATGCATAAGATTGTTGCCGAACCACAGTCTAGCGCTACAAAAACTAACTTGAGGATACCTGAAATCAAACAAAGAAATTGATTAGCAAAGAATAGGAGGAAATAGAATTTTAAACATCAATCAACGTGAAAATGGATCTTCCGATCTAGGAAATTAACACTAAGTTATCAAGATAAAACTCAAAAGTTGACAACAACCAAGAGAAGTTTGCCAAAAAAAATTAAAATAAACTACCTCCACTCCAAAGCTTTTCCTGGCATTACTCCTCATGATTATGATAATGTAAAAAATGTCAGAAAAGATCGGAAAAATAATATGGAAAATGAGTAATTATTATGGAGGTTTTGTAATGATAAAAAAATACTATCAACTTGGAACTATGGGATGACAGGAAATTAGCATGAATTGGTCACATATAAATAAATACCCATAAACAGTCAAAAGATTTAGCATGATTTTTGAAAATGGATTGTACAATTAGATGTATAAACTGCAAGCTAATCACAATGCAAGAAATTAGGGATTACATTGAAATTGAATAATATACTCAGACTTATCACAATCCAAATCAATCTCAGTGTAAATTGCCTTTCAAAATTGGGTTTCCAAGTTGAGTTAGATAGGAATCTCATTCATTATGTATTCTAAACAATGAAGGAATCGAAGAAATTAAGGAAAATGTAGAAATTTTAGGCTGAATTGGAATCAAAAGGTATTCTAAATAATGGAGTCCAGTAATTGGATGAAAATAAGGAAACTGCAGAAAATAGAGAGAGATGAAATAGGGATTCAAGGAAAGTGCACGGGATTTGATTTCATAGAAGATAATAAGTGTTGGTTAAGGAAAGAAGGAATAATATCAAGTTAAATCATAAAATAATTAATTAAAAACAAAAATAAAACTAATTGTTACCGCAAGAGACAGAGGATATGCTTACCGCAAGAGTCACAAAAACACTTTAGGCGGGAAAAATAAGATGGCACTTAAGTGCCTTTATATATATATATATATATATTTATATATAGATATATAGATTTTTACCTATTTTGTTTGGATGTTATGTTTAATGCCTAATTGTATATTAGATGTTTTTTCTAATGCTCTCTCTCTCTCTCTGAGGAAAATGCTTACACTTTTTTATTTACTAAAAATACATATTATAGTTTTGAGACCTATTTTAAATTGATTGACATTTTATTTTAGTTGATGGTGATTCAAGTGGTTTGGATGAGTCTTTTTAGTGATGGCGATACTAATGAATTCTGATAATGAAGACATTGAGTGTGTCAACTTACCGAAAGATGGTATGGGTATTACAATTTACTTTATTTTGATACTTTATTTATGATGTAGTATTTTGTTATATATATTATTCGTTAATTGACTTGAGTCTTATTTCTTTATTTAGTGTACTATGATACCGGTAACTCAACGTGTGAATGTGAGCATTGCAGTGTAATTTTTTGGTATGCTAAACGAACCTTAAAGCATTACAGCTCTAGCAACCCGAAATTTGGGTTGTGTAGCATGAATGGAAAGATTGTTCTTCCACGAATTGAGGATCCTCGTGCTCTACTTAATGAACTGCTGTTTGGTAAAGATGATAGGAGTAGGAATTTCGTTGAGAATCTTTGGTCATATAATAACATGTTTTCCTTTACGTCGATGGGTAGGAAAATTGACACTAGTCTGAATAATGGGACTGCCCCGCCTATTTTTAGACTAAATAGCCAGAATCATCATAAAATTGGAAGTTTACTACCGCTTGAAGTTAAAGTTCCCAAATTTACTCAAATAAGGATCCACATAATGAAGTGTCGAATAGGATTCAGGTTGTTAGGTAAGTAATGAGTAATTGGTTTTTTATTTACAGATTCTACCTAAGATCGTGTATTTCTAATGCTATTTACAGATTCTACCTAAGATCGTATATTTCTAATGCAAGTATGTCTATTCACTTGATTTTATTTGATTTTTAGGAAAATTGTTGGGGCAAACAGTCTAAGACCCGACATTGTTGCTTCATTAAAAGATATGCTCGATGAAATAAACTTTTTGGTTTAGTGGTTTCGGACAGCTCGTGATAGATTTAGTCAGTCAGATATTCCTAAAATTAAACTGAAGCTCATCTCCGAGCGGAATAAAGATGGTAGAGAATATAATCTTCCAAAGAAAGACAAGGTTGCTGTAATTATTGAAAGTGATTTCAACACTTTGCCTGGTAGGACTGATATTATTGTTGAAACACAGCCAAGAGATCTGTAGCAGATAAATGAACTTCACCCTTAGTATCTATCACTACAGTATCTGTTGTTTTTCTCATTTGGCTAGGATGGCTTTAGAGCAGATGCAGATTGAGCTGGTGTTGATGGGTCTTTGACTGGAGAATGGAAAAAAGTACCAATGAAAGATATTTTGCTTTTACGCTACAGGAGGCTGTTTCAATGAAAGATCGAGTTAGTGTTGCTTATATTTTATCCCTTTGGAGACTGTTTCAACAATTTTTGGTTGATGGGTATACAATGATCGAGTTTTCTCGACTAGCATTTATACGGTCACATCAAAAGGAATTGAGATGTGAATTGTATAAAGGACTGACTGATGCTGTAGGAATGGGTGAGAGTGATGGTTCTAGAGTTGGGTAGCATGTTGTGTTGCATGGATCATTTATAGGCGATGCCTGTAATACCATGCAGAATTATTAGTATGCAATGGCTATATGTAAGTAGACTGGGTATCCTGATTTATTTATCACTTTTACTTACAACCCTAAGTGGTCGGAGATTACCCATTATGCTGAGGATAGAGGTTTTGTCCTGAAGATCGCCCAGATATTATCTGTAGGGTTTTCAAGGTAAAGCTTGATCAGCTGATTGCTGATTTGAAAAAAAAATAAGTTTATCGGACGAGTCAGGGCAGATATTTATTATTTTCAGATTTTTTTTAAATGGTTTGTTTTTCCTTTACTCATTTAATTTTAAATTTTTGTATTTCTAACTTTGTTATATCTTATGCTATTTTTGTCTTTTTTGATAGTTGTATATACTATTGAATTTCAAAACCATGGTTTTCCTCACGCACATATATTGTTATGGCTTACGCAAAAATACAAGCTTCCAATACCGATCTCATCGATACTTTTATATCAGTTGAGATTCCAGACGAAAGGCCAGAAGAGAAGTATTATCAGTTGGTTAGAAATTTGATGGTTCACGTTCCTTGCGGACACTTGAATAAGAAATCGCCCTGTATGGTTAACGGTCGCTATTCGAAACACTTTCCAAAAAAGTGTGTTGCATATACTACTATTGATGAATGCGGCTATCATGTGTATAAGCAGCTGGATAATGGTAGGCGGTGGAAAAGAAAGGGATTCTACTTGACAACTGATATGTCATTCCTCATAATCATTAGTTGTTGATGAAGTACGGGGCTCACATCAATGTTGAATGGTGCAACTAGTCGAAGTCCATTAAATATCTCTTCAAGTACATTAACAAGGGAAATGACCACATTACAGTCACGTTCTGCCAGAATGCTGATTATTCTACTGAAAAAGAAATTGATAAAATCGATATGTATTTTGACTATCAGTACTTTTTAGCATGTCAAGCGGCTTCGAGAATATTTAGGTTAAAGATTCGCTATAGGGATGTGTCTATTGAACGACTTGGATTTTATCTACTAGATGAGCAGGATGTCTTTTATGCCTTAAATGATTCTATTGAAGAACTCATAACACGGTTATCGATATATCAAAGAAAATTTTTGGCATGGATGGAAGCAAATAAAAAGTACACTGACGCAAGAAACTAACATATGCTAAATTCCCTAATAAGCTTGTGTGAAAGAGGAACACAAGGGAATGGGGGCCAAGAAAACTTCAATTTGTTGTTGACAGAGTTTTCTTTGTCCATCGTGGGGTAGGAGAAAAGTATTATTTGAGAACTCTTTCAAATGTTGTTCGCAGAGCAACTTGCTATGAAGAGTTGAAGTTTTACGATGGTGTATAGTATGAAAGGTTTAGTGATGCCTGCTATGCTCTGTTGGATGATGATAGAGAGCATATCAATGGGATAGCTAAGGCAAGTCACTAGGGATCAGCGCATTCTCTTACGACATTATTCACGACCTTGTTGTTATCGGACTGTTCGGCTTGGCCAGAGCATGTCTAGGAAATGTGCTGGCAGCATTCGTCCGATGATGTCCTTTATAATCAGCGGAATGTTTTACATCAGCCAGCTTATTTTTATATAATACCCCGAGTTCTAAGCACCAGAGATGCTACTAGATCTATTCTATTTCTTTTTAAAAAATGTGGAAATTAAACAAGTATATAAATAAGTGGGGTAAATTTTTTTTTTTAAATATTGTAGCGACCCGGAAATTTTTAGAAAAATTAATTTTATTACATAATTTCGCGTCGCTATAATTTCACCAAATTTTAAAGTTTGCTTAAGTTCGCGCTCGTCTAGGCAGTCATACTTTAAGAATTTAATTAAATTTATATTAAACCATTTTATGCTATTTTAAATCCAAATGAATTCCATATTAACCAAGTCGTTAAACTTAAATTCCAAATTTTATTTCCAAAGTTTACATATATATATAATTGATTTCAATTTTCCCAAGACATCACTTTCCCATGTCAAACACAATTTCAATCCCTATCCAACAGTCAATTGGATTAGATCACTAACTCAAAACCTATAAACTCCCCTCCATGATAGGCATTGCACACACACAATTTTCAGCAAAATTCACGTATCAAGGTTGGTGTGATTTATTTCTCTCCCACGTCTACTGGGTATCCCTTACCAATAGATAGATATACATTCA
>CAVNYN010270735.1:0-27302 GCA_963692815.1 Nyctanthes arbor-tristis | reverse complement strand
AGTAAATCATTTTAATGAAAGGATTTGGATCTGTGTATCCGAAAATTTCAATGTGCAAATGATTTTAAAAAGGATGCTGGAATTGTTGAATGGATACTATCAAGCAGAGAGTAGACAGGCTATCGTTGAAAAGCTTCAAGAAAAATTGAGGGATAAAAGATATTTACTTGTTCTTGATGATTTGTGGTATGACAAAAGACAAGAATGGGATGATCTGAAGAATGCTTTGGAAGGAATTAACAGTAATAAAGCAAATGCTATTATTGTGACCTCCCGCGAAAATACTGTGGCTTCAGTTGTCAACCCTCATAATGATCCATATCACTTGGGAAAATTGTCTAATGAGCAATGCTTGTCCGTAATAAGAACAAGGGCATTTGTAAGGGGAGAAGCACCAGAGGAATTTAAGAGCATTGGCAAGGAGATTGCTGCTAAATGTGGAGGTCTACCACTGGCTGCAAACATGTTGGGTGGAGTTCTACAAGGAAAAACAAAGGATGAGTGGATCTCAATTGCACGTAATGTCCTTTCCAAATTGGAAGAAAATGAGGAAAGCGTTGTGCAAGTACTCAAGGTAAGTTTTGACCGCTTACCATCCTCATCACTTAAAAAATGTTTTGCCTACTGCTCGGTATTTGCCAAGGATTCAAGAATATATCGAGAAAAACTGGTCCAGCTCTGGATGGCTGAGGGATTTTTTCCAGATAATCAAGAAAGTGACATGGAGACTATAGGCAATCGGCATTTTAACATATTGTTGCAGAATTCCTTCTTTCAAGAGGCAGAAATGGACAAGTACGGTAATGTCACTTACTGTAAGATGCATGATCTTGTGCACGATCTTGCATGTTTAATTTCAAAATCAGAAAGTTTTACTAAGGAGTATGGTACAAATGGCATTCCTCCTCAAGTTAAATACCTCGCAATGGAATCACTTGAAGAAGGAACCCACAGGATTACAAGAGCAAGTGCAAGTTATGTGCGAGCATTGTTCTTTGGTTCCAATAATACACCAGAGAAAATGTTGCCAGATTTTAGTCACTTGCATTCTCTAATTCTTCAGTCTCATGAAATTAATGAATTGCCAACTTCAATTGGCATATTGAAACATTTGAGGCATCTTGCTGCATATTCTAAACGGATCAGTATTCTGCCCGATTCTGTTTGCCAGCTTTACAATTTGCAAACTTTAAGGATATCTGCCACAAGCATTACAATGCTTCCTGAAAAGTTGAACAATCTGATTAGTCTGAGGCATCTCTATGTTGACTTGGATAGAGAAATCCAGATGCCACCTGCAATTAGAAGGTTGTCATGTCTTCGAACATTATCAGTTTTTGCTGTGAGTGATAAGGAAGGGTGTCAAATCGAGGAGCTGGGATATTTAAAGAATCTTGGAGGAAAACTAATTATAAAAAATCTTGAGCTTGTGAATGACAAAGAAGAGGCTGAGAAAGCAGATTTAATTCGAAAGCCAAATATGTATGAACTGTGGTTTATTTGGGGTGCATCAAGGAGAGGACATAACAATGCCGAGAATGTTTTGGAAGGCCTCCAACCTCATCCAAATTTAAAAAGCTTAACAATTATCGGGTTCCAAGGCAAAAGACTCCCGAATTGGACTAGGAAGATGGAAATACATGATGAGTTGGGAGGTTGTTGGGTGAGACTTGATAAGGTGTTTGAGATTACTTTAGCAGGTTTCGAGTTGTGCGAAGAAATCCCAATGCTCGGCCACCTACCATCCCTCAAGAATCTTGAATTAAGGCAGATGAAGAATCTAAGAAGCATTGGACCTTGGTTTTATGGTGCCATCAACAGTTGCAATATTGCATCAGTTAGTGAAGAGAGAAGAGTATTGTTCCCAGCACTTAAAAGGTTTGTGCTTAGAGATATGAGGAGCCTAGAAGAGTGGGCCGAAACTGTGATTCCGGAGGAAGAAGCACAAGCATGTGCAATGTGGGTGTTCCCTTGTCTTGAATACTTGGAGATCTCTGGCTGTCCCTCGTTGCAAAGTGCTCCAAGTCACTTCCCGCGCCTCAACGTCTTGAAAATCGGTGATGTGCAAAATGATTTACTACTTTCAAAGATTTGTAAGAACATGACATCTCTCACAGTGCTCGAAATAAGGTCTGCAACACAGGTCACTTCTCTTCCCGATCGGCTATTTTATAAAAACCAAAATCTTTGAAAGTTAGAAGTTTATGATTGCCGTAAATTAAGGGCATTGCCCGGTGGTTTGCACAGCCTCCAATCTCTTGAGGAACTGACAATAGATGATTGCCCAAGCCTCCAATCAATTTCATCATCTCCAAGGGGAAAAAAAGACTCTCATACGTCCCTTAGAAATTTGACAATAAGGAACGCCAAGGAACTCACCTATCTTCCGGACGGACTATTTTGCAGCCATCAAAATCTTCGGTGGTTGACAATTTACCATTGCAAAAAATTGAAGGCATTGCCAGATGGTCTTCACAGCCTCCAATCTCTTGAGCAACTGATTATATCCCATTGCCCAAGCCTCGAATCAATTTCATCATATCCAAGTGGCCAAACGGGCTGTCATACTTCTCTTCGATATTTGAAAATTGAAGGTTGCCGAATGCTGAGCGGTCTGCCAAGCGAAATGCTCCTGTCCTGTACTCGTCTAGAGTCTCTATGGGTGAAAAAATGCTACAATCTCAGGTCGTTACCAATTGACTTTGCCAAATTGACTTACCTATCAAGACTGCATATAGTAGATTGTCCCAAATTGATGAGCATGCCAAAAAGTAGGATCGACTGTCTTAGCCGCTTGACAAAACTGACATTTGGTAAGTTTGCAAATTCGACGGATTTCACTTCATTCCAAGCAGCTCTTGAAGGCATCCAAAACCTTCACTTCCTCCGTGATTTGTATTTATATGGAGAGCCACATTGGGACGCTCTACCGTATCAGCTTGAGCTTCTCGGTGAGTTAAAGAGGTTAGAGTTGAATCGTTTTGGGATACGAGTTTTGCCAGAGTGGTTCCGGAACTTGCAATCTCTTCAGCGCTTAGATCTGGTCAACTGTGAAATGCTTTGTCATATCACATCCCTCGGAAGCTTGATCAAGTTACAAGATTTATACAGTGTTAACTGTCCATTGTTAACTTATCCTGAGTCGCCGACGTTCCATGTTTCCATACTGCCGTTCGAATAAGAATTTGATCGAAAAGAGCAAAATCGTAATTTGAAGGTTTGGCGCCCACCATTGAATTATTAGTTTACCTTTTTGTCCCTGCGGCCTCTTTTTCTTTTTCTTTTTTTTTTGGGTTGTATATGCTTCAGTTAATTTTTTTTATTTATTTATTATTATTATTTTTTTATATAAGAAGACGAGAGGGGTACCCATGATTCGTATTGGGACCTTTTGCTTGCACGTAACCACTACGTTATAATTTGAACCACATATATACTCGGCTTCTAATAAGACACATTCATTTGACAATAATTGTTTGTTGATACGTAACAACACCCATATAAAGAGCTTTTTCTCTATTTTTCATTTCTAATGAGGAAGCAGCTAGCTGGAACATCAAAGTATATCGAGTCAAGTTACGTTATGGGTTACAATACGCACATGGAATATTAAAATCGCGGATAGATATTTGACATTATTTTTTCTCCACCAATGTGACACTTCGATGTGATCAAGATTAGTGCCCGACCGACCACAAACATCAACACCTCTTCGAGAGCCCCTTTTTCAAGCTCATCGAGAAGCTGTTTCTTTCTTTTGAAAGATCAAATTCTCCTCCAGCTCCTTTTAAACGTAAAAATCACAAGTTAATATATACAGTTTTTCTTTCTTTCAAAGAATTAGATTATACGTAGAATAGAGAAGAAATTAAAACTAGTGAAGGAAAAGAAAAGACTACCTCAAGTTCGGTTCTATCCATGACCATGGAAATTGGTTGGTACTTGCTTCTGTCATTTTCTCGGGTGGATTGCAGTGTTGGATTGGATTCACAAGTTTAGGTTGGGAATTGATGTATATAACATAGAAATTTTCTAAGAACATAGATAATACTGCCTCAAAAACAAATTTATGAACAAAATATCACCTTCCATGAAGGAAAACAGGATTTTCATTTTTTTTTTAATGAGTTTTTGTGGGTTTGTCCATGTTAGTTGGTTTATTTAATTATTTATGTACTTGTATTTTTTTTTAAAAAATCAATATATTCTATATAAATTTTCATCACTTACCTTAGCTTGTTAATTCTATTATTACTATATTTTAAAATTAATTTTAAAAAGCATCAACGTCAAAATCTAATCAAATCAAGTATGGGACGATTACACGAACCACTACTTTTAACATTTATTAAATGAACTCATATTGCTAACTATATTCATCACCTCTTTTTATACTTAAATTTCACATAAATTTAAATAGGAGGATGACAATCACAATATATAACAACTTCTTTCTATAACCCTTCCAAGAAATGGCATTTTGGCAATGACAGCACCAACTTGGAAGGATTCGGCAAAGTCAAAGTGCTCCATCTTCAACTTGCTGACAAGAACTTGCAATTTGTGTACTTAAGGCAGTAACGATTTATCTTCTAGAAATTTAAAATCAAAATATTTAGAGATTAAAAAAAAAATTTTTTTTTGGTATCAATTTTCCAATGCCTCAAAAATTTCCCTTGCCAATGTGGTGTAGGTGTAGATATCATGGAGTCAGTTAAAAAGAGCATTCAATGCATGACCCTTAAAATGAATTCATCTTCTTGTCTCTTCTTCCTTTCAACCTTCAATTCAATAAGTTAGAAAAATTTCTAAATCATGTAAACTGAAAGGGGAAAAAATGGAATATAGAAATTTACAATATAAAAATAAAGGAAAGTGAAAAAAGAAATGGCCACATCTAATCTGTAATTTGTAAAAAATTAGACATATCATTTTTTCATTTTCTAAACAAAACTGTGCTTGAAAAATATATATTTCCACCATAAACTCAAATATATTTTTCTTAATTACTTTGAGAAGAGGCTAGCTAGTTGCTTAACTTTATTAAAGTCACACAAAATAACGAGACAATTGACAAACACGTTAAATTTTAACAAAGGATAAATTATGCTACTAAAATATAAAAGGAAGGGTAAATTTGTTAAAAATGTATATATAAGGACCAATTAGACAAGAGCATCAAATTAGGAACTGTTTGCGCCAATTACCCCTCTAGAAAAGTCCGTTGCTGGACTTTGACATGCAAAAGTGCACGCGGTATGCGCCTGTCTTCTAGTCCGAATTCCCCCTTACTTATCCCGGGACACTTCAGGCTCCAATTTCAGTCCCCTGCCGCTCACGCTGCCGGAAAGAATGTCCGCCGCCGATTCTCCCCCGGTTCGTTTCGGGATCCTGGGCTGTACTAACATAGCACGCAAAGTGTCCCGCGCCATGATTCTCTCGCCCAATTCGACTATCGTCGCCATCGGCAGCCGCTCGCTCGAAAAAGCTGCTGACTTCGCCAAGAAAAACTGCTTCCCGGCTTCAGCCAAAGCGTACGGTTCCTACGGTGACGTTTTGGACGACCCCGACGTTGATGCCGTGTATATCCCGCTGCCCACCAGCCTCCATCTCCAGTGGGCGGTTGCTGCAGCTCAGAAGAAGAAGCACATAATTTTGGAAAAGCCGGTGACGCTGAACGTGAAGGAGCTGGATCTGATTCTGGAGGCGTGTGAATCGAATGGGGTTCAGTTCATGGATGCCACTATGTGGATGCATCATCCAAGGACTGGTAAAATGAAAGAATTCCTCTCTGATTCTCACCATTTTGGCCCACTTAAAACGGTATAGATGCTCTCTGTTCCTTTTATGTTGTTTGAGGATGGTAAAATTGGTAAAGGGCTTTGAGATTTTTAATTTAGAAATCTACTGTTGTTACTATTATGTGATTCCAATGGGATTTTCTGATAATCTGATTTTTGTTAATCATTAGCTGGATTATGGAGTCATCCCACTGGATTATGTTCTGGGCTTAGTGTTGATATGTGGATGATAGTGAATAGTAGGTTGAATGGATGCAATTGGGAGAGTGCAAACAAATTTCACATTGGTCTGATGGTAGGCATGCAATGTCCATTTCATTGAAGCTAAATCACTATAGTCGTCCATTTCAAGCCGAGTACGTAGCTGTTAGATGGTTTTCCTTGCAATCTAGGATGCGGACATAAGAGTGCCATACATTGCAACGTAGACAGACAAATACGTAGTCTTTCAAGAAGTAGTAGGACAACACATGATTAAATAATTATATATTTTTTTAAAATAGTTTATACGACATTTTATTGTCCATAGGCCTTGTGATCGGTAAAAAAGAAGATCAACAGCCTAGGTGGCTTTGTTGTCAAATGCCAATGATTAATACCTCGGATAAGTCAGTGTTCAGTACATGAAACACTGACACAACATCGCCGGAGGTGGCAACTTAGCTTTAGCCCCAAACCAGTTCCGCACATTCTATGGTGTTCATTGGACTCCATCCATGTATGGAGTCCAATGGATTATGTGGCAGGTTCTCATTAGATACATTGAGAGATGGGTCCCCTGATGTGTCCATTGAGAGCCTGCCACGTAATCCATTGGAGATTATAGAAAAACCGGTTGGAAAATTGCCCCGTCAAACAATTGATTTTTTAGGAAATACCGAGTTGTGGAATGTGTTTAGTCATCTCTTGCACTTGGGGAATGGGAACTGAAGACACTGCAAATGTCGATAATTGATACTTACTAGGAAGCACTATCGTTTAGTCGTCTTCTTTCTTTTTAGTAAGCGGATCAGATATTCATATATATTGGAAGTAGAAAGTAAAAGTCCCTGGTATGATTTCCTGTTCTATAGGTACACAGCATCTTTTCGTACAACAGCGGCGAGAATTTTCTCAAAAACGACATCCGCGTGAAGCCAGATCTTGACGCTCTAGGGGCTCTTGGTGATACCGGGTGGTACTCTATTCGTGCAATCTTGTGGGCTAACGACTACCAACTGCCTAAAACTGTAACTGCTTTCCCTGAAGCCGAGTACAACGAAGCAGGGGTAATTCTATCCTGTGGTGCCTCTTTACGTTGGGAGGATGGTAGACGTGGAACTTTCTACTGTTCTTTCCTAACCAACTTAACTATGGACATCAGTGTTCTTGGTTCCAACGGATACTTACGCGTGCATGACTTTGTAATTCCTTTCCAAGAGAAAGTTGGACCATTTTATGTAACATCAAACACCAAATTTGCTGAACTGTCAATCGGGATTGAACCGGCACCAAGTGAACACCTTATCAACACTGATCTTCCCCAAGAAGCCCTTATGGTAAAGGAGTTCTCTCGTTTAGTTTCGAGCATAAAAGAAAGCGGTTCAAGTACTGAGAAGAAATGGCCAACCATTAGTAGAAAGACACAGATTGTTGTGGATGCAGTGAAAGCATCGATTGAGAAAGGATTTGAGCCTATTGAGGTTGTGTTCTAACTGGCATTTGGACATGTTTAATTTCCTTGCTTCTTGTGGTCGACTCGTCCTAGTATATATATGTATGGTGTTTGTTTCTACTTGTGTAATTTTTACTTCGTCTTGTGACATTTTTATGTCATGAAGCTCGAAGAGAATAATACATATGACACTACTATGTTTTCTTGCTACCAATTATTTCTCTTTCTTTTGTATATATGGTACTAATACTTTTCGTTTGTCGTTTTAGAGCATGATTTATGAAACTCACCTCAACGTGAAAATTAAAAATTACTAGACCAGCAATGGCTTTTAGAGCATCACCTCAAGAAAGTTAAGGTTTTGAGAAAATTATCGGAAGACTTTTGCTATTCCTAAATTTGATCTGCTCTCATAAGTGACAGTGTTACGTCGCCAAATACGAAAGAAACCACTTATGGTTTCTTAGAAAACACTTAGAGGAGAATCGAACTATTGCTATTCATCTACTTGTTTTTCTCCTTACAGGCCTCCCCTTTTCTTTTTCAGGAAAGTGACGCCTAACATTGTTTTTTTTTTTTTGTGCTAGGTGTCGTTGTGTAATTTGTCTTCTTTTATTTGCCAAATGATAAGTATGTGCATTAAAAAAGAAATCATATATGCGCCATATATTTAAATCAGCAAAATATTTCTAAAAGTTATTGAGGTAATTGATCTTATATAAAAAGTTAAAATTAGTGAAAAAAATATATATACACACACACGGTTTCAATTACTGAGTAAAAATGTGGATGGAGCATAATTTAATAAGTTCATAATGAATGCTTTAAACAAGACAACATATTTTAACTAACTCTTAATTATTTTTTGGTTTTGGTTTCTTTAATTTTTAATATAGTAACGAATGAAACGTGTGCCTATATATGGCCAAATATTATTTTAAAGCAATATATACATAATAATATTATAAAAATGTAAAAATATAATTTCTTAAGTTAGATTAGAGTTAAGTAGAAAACCTGTCAGTTAGATCAAAAATATTTTACTGAAAAATTAAATTCATAAAATGTGTGAAAAAATTAAAAAGAAAATTATTAAAAAAAGAATTTGTTAAGTTGGAAAGTTTAGGACAATTATTAGTTGCTTAATTAAAAATGCAATCTAAGTTAATTTAAGTAATTTTCATAATTAATGAAAATAAATATTACATAAAGGGTGTTATGTAAATTAGGAAATCAAAAGTTTCCCATTTTATTTTTCGTTCCTTTCAAACTTCTTTTCTTTTATGGAAGAAGACGGTTACTTATTTGGTGGTTTATGATTGTGTTGTTGCAAAATTTTGCTTTTATCTCCAAAAGATTATTTTGTACGATAAACACTACTACATGTGAGAATAAGACAAAGAATGTAATTTAGTAACATGAAGTTTCAAAGATTGATGTAAAATTAAATTATTAGAGCTCAAAAATGTATATTAATGCCTTTCTGAAAAATATTTCTAAGTTCTAATACATGTCAGACACAAGTAAAATCATTTTTTGAAACGTCAAATATTATTGATTTTCACTCAAAATGCAGGGATTCGCACATAAAAGAAATTTCCATTTATCTTCTGACTATTTTGATTTCGAAATTTTCTTTTCATGTCACCTCGGAGAACTATTGCTCTTCCCCTATTTGGTTCTCTTCTTAGAGGCCTCCACCTTTTAGGAAAAGAAAAAAGAAAAGAAAATGACACAATAATGTTTTATTCGTGCTAGTTGTCGTCATCTCATTATTATCATTTTTTATTTGACGGCTTATAAGTACGTGTAAAATCAAGTGCGATATAATATATATATATATATATATCTGTGTGTATATTTCTAAAAGTGGTCGAAGTAGTGATCTTATATAAAAAATTAAAGTAAGTAAACAAAATATGCACAGCCTTAATCACATGGTAAAAAGGTGTATAGAGCATAAATTTAATAAGTTTAATACGAATGCTGCATTTAACAAGACAGCATATTTGAGCTATCTATTTTTTATTTTTATTTTTTTAGTTTTGGTTTCTTTAATTTTTAATATAATAACCAATGAATCATGTGTCCATATATGTTCAAATATTATTTTAAAGCAATATGTGTATTTTTTATTATATAAAAAATGAAAAATAAAATTTCTCAAGTTAAATTAGAATTAAATAGAAAACTTGTTAGTTAGATCATAACAATTTTATTGAAAAATTAAATTCATAAAATGTGTGAATGAATTAAAAGAAAATTATTTAAACAAGAAAGAATTTGTAAGTTGGAATTAATAACAATCTAAGTTAACTTATACACACACATGTATGTACATGTATATATATGGGGAGGAAATTTTAGGGAGGAGCAGGTGTGGTTTGAATTCGAATCCTCTGTTTCGGGACACAAACATCTTAACAACTGAACCACAATTCGAACCACAAATAATTTTTATACTTAATGAAAATAAATATTACATAAAGGGTGCTAATGTAAATTTAATAAATAAAATAAGGATAAAGTAAGAAAAAGTTTCTCACTCATTCCCGTTCCTTTCGAACTTCTTTCTTTCTTGGAAGAAGATGGTGAATTCTTTGGTGGTTTGTGATTATCTTGCTGCAAATCAAGTTTCAAAGATCAACATAAAATTATTGCAGCTCAAAAATGTTTATTAATATCTTTCATCAAAAATTTTCTGACACGTGCAGCATACATTCACATGAAACATTAAAGCGTCATGACAGCATATACATGCAGTCACATGAAACATTAAAGTGTTATGACAGCATTTGGACAGACGGTTAATAGACTACTTTCCAAACTTGATAACATTTGGGTTAAAACGATGTTTTAGCCGGTAGTCTAGAAAAGGAGCTGTGCAATATTTGTATTGAAGAACTTAACTTTTGCATTATGAAGGTTTTGAATTTGATTTTTGCACCATGTTCGTCTGGAGATGAACCCCAGTTCGGTTCCAACCATTGGACAACTCATGTATGGTACACAAATACACACTTCATTTTGTATTAGGAAATCATCAACGAAGTCCATAAACCACTCAAAATTCCCAAGGATGTATGCACAGAGACTATAAATGTTACAAACCAGAAAACTTAGATACAAATTCTTAAACATCAATCAAAGACAATCAATTATAAACAACTAGTTTTGCATTTAAACTAAAGCTCTTTGAAATAAAAATATCAACGGAAACACATTAAAACAGAACTACAATCTGACCGCAAACAGAACAGCACGTATTTGATGATGCGATGATCTGCAGCAGCTAAAAAGAAACGTATATTTTCTTCCAAAGTCCCGTCTTTTTAAGTTTCAGCATTATGTACTAGTACATGTTTGAGCAACAATGAGCCTCCTGATCCAGATACAACAAGAGCACGGCAACCTTACTCTGTTTTCAGTATTTTCTCCATCACATTGGACTTCATCCTTGAAGCGACTATGCTTCTTCATCCTCAGTAAGCAGAAAGTTGTATCCATGCTTCATGTCTGCATGGTTTCAAAGTCTTAATCAAGGATGTCAAACATATTGCAGCGAAAGAATACACCCTAAACGTACATATACCGATACTGGAAAATAAATGCATGTATAGTTATCACATATAGAAGTTTAGATCTTGAATACGAATGCCTATCAGTCCTTGGACATTTTTAGAATAATTTAGCAAAACAATTTAAAGGAAAAAAATCAGTAGATGAAACCTCAAAAGGAAGGAACTTACATAAAAGATGCACATTATGAATCAGATGTAGGCCAAAAAAAAAAAAAAGAAAGCCTGATATCAAACTTGAATGTGCTCAACTGAACAAACGGACTTCTAAAACTATTAGACCATGTCACCTTTTGTAGAAGGGTCTGAATTACGTTGACAATTTAGCAATCCAACAGAAAAATGCTAACCTTTGTTACTGAATAACATAGGATCCAGTAAAAAAATATGTAGACCATACTAATTCCTATTAGTTTATATTTTATGTTTTACCAAATAATTTGCATGTCTGCATCATGAGGTTGCTAATGATCTTTTGTAGGGTAGTTTAAGGCTGAATGCATAGTACTCGACCGGTTAGAAATACAAGTTAAGGTCTTCTATTTGTTCTTGCCAATCTTATCTTATCTAATAATGCAAACTAGGTATACATAATGCTTTGAGATCTAGCTAGCACCTAGGACCAAAACAGTCAAGTATGCTACCTTTTGTCCTAGCTTTATCATATCTTTCTTTCCGTTCAATGTCGGTCTTCCTCTTCCATTCACGATCATTCTTATCGACGTCATCCCTTTCGTCATTTGCTACATCACTTTCACTTGCCGTTTCCCACTCAGAGTCATCAGTCTCTTGTTCATACATTTCTCCGGACTGAACTCCTCCATGTTTAATGGCAGCCTCTCTAAATAACCAAGCAGCACGCATTTGTTTCTTAACTAAACGCTCTGCATAATCAGGCACCTTGTTTTGCCTCAGAGATAAATCAGGATCGCTTGATTGGGAGCACTCGTTGATGAACAAAATAGCATCTAGAAGACTCTCCTTAGCTAAACCAAGCATGTCGTAGGCTTGTGCTCGCCTCCACAGGCTTTTCGCATGACGATTAACTGGGTTATGGATACAAAGTGCACGTGTCGCATCACTAATGGCAGCCAGGGGCTGTTGCAATAAAAGGTGACACTGAGCTCGATTACTGTACAGCACAACTCTCTCTTTCTTTGACCTCATTGGACACAAAGCCAATGCTTCTGAATACTTTGAAGCAGCACCGGCAATATCTCCCGATGAGAAGAGGGAATTTCCTTCGAGCTTTACAACTAAAGCAGCTGCCTGTTTGATATGGAGATCCTCTTTTAGCATACTCTTCTCCCATTTTAATCTTTGTCGAGAATTTAGTAGTTCCTCAACCTGTTCTTTTGCATGGCTACTGATTGAGTTGCGGCCCATTCCCTGGGATTGAATACAATCCCGAAGCACACTAACAATTGTATCCCCGAGTTTCTTATGATCTCCAAGGATAGTGATTTCTGCAAGGTCAACTAAAGCGGGTACAGCCTTTTCTATCACCTGCATTATTACGACATGAGATATTTTGGAAGCAAGCAAAATATGCGAGAACTCAAGACATCAGTTCTAACACTTATTTCCAGAAAAGAAACGAGCTAATTTAACATGGACAGTAGGTTCCAACACATAATATGAGATGGCAATTGATCAAGTTCATTAGAAGAAACAAGATGATGAAGAATGGTATAAGGATAATTCAATCAACAGCTTCCAAGTTACTTATTTTAGGAAAAGAGTTTTATCCCCCAAAATGCATTCTAGTATTTTTTTCAACCATATCTTTATAGTCCGCATTACTTAAATTAGGACTCATTGCCCTTATGTAAAGAGGGTGATTATTATTATTATTATTATTATTATTATTATTATTATTACTACTATTATTTAAAAGTGATCTTTTTCCTCCAATTTCTTTCGGTCCTCTCTCCTTTTCCCGTCTTCTAAAATTCTTGTTCATATTGGGTTTGGCAGCACAATGCAACAAGAGGAAACATCAAGGCCAAAGGGTAAACAATGACTTAAAAGATTCTAAATTATGACCTATGGTCATCAATAAATCAAAACAGAAAAGAATATCTTGATCTATTAATATTTGGAATAAGGAAATTTGAAATGATTCATGCCTTACAAGAGCCACGTAATATCTGTAATCTGGGATAAGAGAAAGTTGCACGTTCTTATAAATAACTTACATAAATCTATTTGCACAGAAGCTATTACCTAGAGGATGAAAAGCATACTTCATTCCTCACTGATAGAGGCTTGCGATGGAAGTATTTGGACCTTGAGTGTATTCACGCCCTCTCCACATAAAGTTAGACTACAGCGCCACTATTAGGGTGGAAGTATTTGGACCTTGGACACCCTCTCTACGTAAAGTTAGACTACTGCCTGTAACTTAAATGTCAGAGGCTTTTCTTTAATGAAGTTTACATAGAACATAATTTTCTTCGGAAAGTAACCTATTTTTCTTCATAAAAGTTTACTTATATAAAATTAATTTCATTTACAAGCAGGCAATGAATGTGGCAGTAAATTTTGTTAATAGAAACCAGGAAATCCAACTCTAATTTAAATTTGAGCTTCTTAAAGATAGACAAACATTTAAACCATGATAAACTTTTACGTCTATTTTAAGGAGCTTCTTATAAATAGACAAACATTTAAACCGTGATAGATTTTTATGTATAATTTCAAAACAGAAATAAAATTATCTGAAATGAGTGGTAGACAATTATGTAAGAGTTGTGAGTCTCACAAAATATCTGGATAAAAGTAGTTTGAACAATTTCTATTTTGAAATAAGAATAGAAAAATAACTACATCTTACATTAAATATGTTTACATTAATACCAAAACATGTCAATTACAAAAAAGAATTTGGAGAATCAATCCATTTGCTTGTGGCAATAATTATAGTGGTTTAACAAAGACTCATGTTTGTCATTCCAAAGAAAACCCTGAAGCCAAAAGGAAAATCGACACATGAAACGGGGGAAAAAAAGAAATGAATAATAAAACTAACATGGTCAGAAAGAGTGCTAATAAAATTTATGTACAAAGTACTGATAAACAAAGCTGCCTTGGAAATTCTACAAATTATCCATTGTAATGTACTTATAATAGGCTGGCAAACGAAAGTCCAAGCACAGAAATATTTTCTAAGAATCTTAAGTAATTAATTTAAATTAATATATAATACATGCTAGAACAATATGAAACTGACAGAATCATTGTGCAAACAGCAGTTCCCAGATATTTGGTGCATGTTTTTAGCAATTCAACTTTAATAAAGTAGAAGACAACTGTGGATCTATATTGTATCTGTTGATAACCACAATGAGATGAAGATTTCATTTATAGAGAAATACTGTTACGCAATACACATCAAGACTTTCAAGATAAGAATGGTCAAAAGCTGATACATTTTGAGTCATCAAAACCCCTCACATGGAAAATGGTGAAACCGGGAAAAAAAATGATATTCGCATGACTTCTCCAACTAGAATCTTTCTCCCTATTTGAACAATAAAAACAATGCCCCTGTGATTATTTCATGCCATGTCAAAGTTTTCCACTAATTCTGCGAACAGCTACATTAAATATGTGTTTGATTGTCTATATTTTCCAAGAAAATGTCCTTTTCCAAAATTTCTCCATTTGTGGTGTTTGATTGACAATTTTTTTTCTTTTTTTGGTGGGAAATATTTTTTATCTTTTGGTCATCTGACCACATTACTCTAGAAAACAAGGAAAATATATTCTTATTTTGGAGGGCTAACTTTTTATTTTCTAGGCAATTGCACTCTTCCCTATATTAATTGCAAACCACCCTCTGACTTTTTGCCAAAATAAGTTATAAGTAATTTAATCGTCTAATTTCAAGAGTACACTTTCTTTCCATGCAGGGTCCATACTGGCAATCAGAAGCACCTAGAAATGCAAAAGACATAATTTCCATGACTAACTGGGATTAAAAACAAGTTTGGATATTAGAATGAAATAAAAATTAAAGTAAGGTGAAGAATTGTGTTTAACTAAATTCAATGCAATTAGATGCTAATGAAATGTATTGAGCAGCAAAACTTAGCAGAGTTATTAAGAATCAACTTATCAACAACTTATGTCTGATAAATTTGATAATAGATAAATCCCTGGGCAAACCGCAGTCAGATCTTACCTTATGACTAGTACTTGGGTCCTGGAGAAACCACAAAAGGCAGTCGATGGCCATGTATTGCCAGTCATCCGATGAACGGGCAATATTACACAACGCTTCTACGATCCCAGTGCAGCTAGCAACAGGGACCCTGCCAATCTTATGATGACAAATTGTCCGTAACAAACCAATACCTGCTGGAGAATTTTCATTAACTAGTCCTCCCCACATGCCCGGAAGTTTTGTTAGAAACTCAGGTTTGCATATAGTCGGAAGAAATTCAGACTTGAAAGCGAAGCAATTGATGAGTTGAAGTGACCAACACTGAAGCTGGCTAGCCCATTCCTCGGCCTTCCGTGACTCCATTTCAACACCGCCCATGCCACGCGTAAGAAGATCACAATGATAACCAAACCTCCTGTCAACATACTGGTAAAAGTGGGTGTAAACAATTTCAAGTGAACTCACTGCCAGCTGCATGGATAGCTCTAAAATCTCACCCTGACTCGCTACGGCGGGAAAAGTGCTGGCATAGGTTGCTAAATGCCCTAGAGCTCTTACAGCCACACGTTGTTCAACCCATGTTAACCTCCCTCTAAGAAGTTCAACTAAGGGTGGGATAACCCCAGCGCGAACCGCCGTTTCAGCAAATTCTTCCATATTCATAGTGTATGATCCAATTATATGTGCTGCATAGTAGGGAATGTATATATTTTGGTCATGAGATAGCCATCGGCGGTTCTTTAAACCCTTCCAGATAAGTGCTGCCATGCATTCAAATATTCCCAACTCGATGAATTCGGGATCATTAGGGTGCGCCATGGCAGTGTTCCAAAGTCCACTAATAGGCAGAACCTGACCATCATTATCCTGTGAAGGAAGTTCGCGGAAAAATTTTAGTATACTTGTTCTGCGTCTGCTAGGGCTCCCTTCCTTCATGACACAGAAGAAGCATCCTGGATAAGGACAGTCAGAGGACACTTTATCCATGCTAGTAAAACAAAAAATTCCTGGACTTCACAACTCCTGATAAATTAATTCCACATCAAGTGTGACCTGTCCTAAATACACATACACCATGTCAGACTAACAAAGCAGGATACGTCAAATTACATGCTCTAGCAAATAGTATTCACTTGAAAAAACAGATTGCCACAATGGTTCTTCTGTTTCCAGTGAAAATGATGCATTATATAACGTTATAAAATGAGAATGACGTATTACAAAAAATTATATTATTGATGAATTATCCGGAAAAACACAAGCATATGATTAATATTTTGAAGCTTCTTATTGGTTGATCGGCAACTAAATTCACTACTCATGCACTGTCATGTAGCCAATGGGTTATTACCTTGCTTACTGTTATCACATTTGATCAAAATGTCATGAACAAACAACAAACTTTCACGACAGATCTTTTCTTATCAAAACTTTCAATAGATTAAGTCGTGATGAAGATGCATGATTTTTCTAGTAACTTGCCACATTTCCAAATATTAGTAAAAGTCACCCATTAATAGAACATGATCCTTTTTCCCAGTATTAATGAATGCAGCATTCACTTCCCATGAAAAAATTTACAAATATCAATGATTCCTTTATCCTCCCAGGAATCACTCCTCACCTAATTTATCATTAGATGCTTCATCTAACTATGAGGAAGATCGTGTTAAAGTGATTAAATGAAAATGGTCCAACAATACTCTCAGTAAATATACTATCTGATTGTATCCAAATCTCAACAGTATGCATACATGATATAAAAGGCAGATCTTTCAAGTGCACAATTGGCTACGTCATGAATTCAGAATCAACATTATGAAATTCAGGTCTCGGGAAACAATATTTACTCAGTGCCCATATCCAAGGCCAAGTGATGCTATCGACTAAAAACTGACTAATTTCCAGAGAGAGAGAACCAGAGATGTTCATTAGGGAAACTGAGTAACCAACAAAGCAGGTGCAAGAATCCTAATGATGAAGGAAAAGAAAAATGCATCACCTGTATAGGCCTTCGCAGCCGAGTCAAGATCAAGTATGTTTATAATCTCAACTGCAAAGTATGTGAGGAATGGGGATAAGGAAAAGGTCCCACACAAAATTAAGTAATCTATAAGCAATTTGAATAAGCTAATTAGCATGATTCAGAAACTTAAGACAGAGCACAACTTTGAAGGTTCATTTGCGCACTAAGATACCCATTTCAAAAATCGATCCACCGAAGTACAAATCTGCCAATCTGAGAAAAAAGGAAATGGGGGCCAATGGAGCGGAAATTCATTCACAAAACGCAAGCCTGGAAGTTTAGCTCAAATCAGAGCAAACAATCTCTCTTACACACAGAGGAAGAACCCATATCGAATTTCACTACAGAAACAGAAATGATACATGATAATTTGGAGGCAAAAACCGAAGAAGTGAACAGAAAAATGTAGACTTTCAGTACCTCAAGATTCCCTAGCCGCCGAGTCTTGAAAAAACATACAAAGACATCCAATCACTTTTTCTCTTTAAGCGGATTGTTGCAAAGCAATTTTCTTTACAAATTCAAGCGGGGCTTTGTTTAACTTTTGCTATATACCGTTTAGGTTTTTTTTTTTTTTTTTAAATTATGACAGTAAAGTACAGTCAAGCAAATTGAGGAATTTATCAGATTTCTCCAAATATTTGCGAATAGTGCGTAATTATAGTATTGAGGAATTGATTGATTGGTGGGATCCCACGCATTAGCTCAAGTACTATTGCGCTTTCAGATTCTGTCCGTTTTGGGTCCCGTTTAGCCATTTCTCCTTTCACGTTTCGTTGTCCAATTTAGGGGTCTTTACCGTTGGACGTCAAGTACTTTTGTATCATGTTGAAATTGATGGTACTTGGGACCGTCACAGGAGTATGGTTTCCAGTAAACGGTGCCTTAAAAATATAAACACTGTTTGGCAACCATTTTTAATTGGAGAAATTTTTAAATAGATTTAAAATTTAAATTTTATATAAGTGTCGATACGTAATGATGTCATACGGAGGTAATGATTAAAATGATATGAAAAGTTACATTACATCAAATATGTGGCTTAATGGTGTACTGCTAGGTGGCAAAAATTTAAAATTTAAATTGGTTAATAAATGATGTTGGGTTTTAAATGAGGCCTCTTACTTAGAGTGTTTGGCAGCTCATCCAGACTATAATCTGGATTATAATCTGTCACACAACATCATTTCATTTGTTTCATTTTTTTCAAAAAGTCAAAAAGTAAAGTCAAGATCTCAATTATTTACTTTTTACAAAAAATAACTAATAAATTGATGTCACATCGCAGATTATAATCTAAATTGTAATCTAATTCCTTGCCAAACACTTTGTAAAAATTGGCGGTAGAAAGTGCAAATGAATACGAAGGTCGGTGACCTTTGTTGCAAAATACACTTTTCTACAATATCTATTTTTGTTCTGGGTTAATTTCACAAATCGTCCCCAACGTTTAGGTTAAGAATCAGGTTCGTTCACAACTTTTTTTAAGACACTCCACGGCCTCAACCTTTGAGAAATACAGACAAATTGTCCTTTTTTCCACTATTTCATAAAAATTTTAACAAAATAATGATTATACCCCTTAAAATTTTTTTAAAAAAAGTTTAAAAATAATTTTAAAAATAAAAAAATCCAACCCACCTCACCCCAACCCAAGATTGATCGCCGAAAATGCTGCCATTTCGGTGGCCAAAAGGGTGGAGAGAATCCCTCCATTTGCTGCTAGAAATGGAAGCATTTTTCTACCATTTCTAGTAGCACTTTGGCTGCTAGAAACGGCCACGGCGGCCGAAAAGGGAGGGAGGATCCCCCGATTTGCTGATGGAAATGGCAGCATTCTCCCCCCTTTTGGCCGCCGGAATGCTGCCACTCTGGCTGTGGAATGGTAACATTTCCGGCGGCCAATCTCGAGGAGGGGGAGGGTAGGTTAGATGTTTTCTTTTTTTAATTATTTTTAAGCCTTTTTTAAGTTTAAAGGGTATAATCGTCATTTTGTTAAAAATTTTATGAAATAGTGAAAAAAATGATGATTTGTGTGTATTTATCAAAGGTTGGAGGCTGTAGGATGTCTTAAAAAGGTTGAGGACGAAACATATTTTTAACTCAAATGTTAAGGACTATTTATGAAATTAACCCCTTTTGTTTTAAAATAGAAACATAATAATACTATATAATTCAACCAAGAGTATTTTCACTATAAGTCCCCAACATTTCAACTTCATATTAATTTTATTCTCATTCTTTTTTTAGGACTACTAGGCCCACCCCAACATTTTATATATTATCGTATTATGTCCCCAATATCACTATTCGTCCCTAAAATTTCAATTTTCACCATTACCCACTGCCAAAATGACTATTATACACTTGATTTTTTATTTACACTACAGGTCTAAGACCTTTTAATTTTTATACAATTTTGTCCACATCCTTTTTGGACGCATAAGACCCCAACCTTTCATTTTTTTTTGTAATGTTATATCCATATTAACACTTTTCTTACCTAACATTTTAATTTTCACTATTAACATTTATTAAAATTATCATTATACCATTAATTATTTAAATAAAAATAAAGAACAATACAAATAAGAAGTCAACATACTCTAACCACACTCCAACACAATTCAAAGAAAACAGTCAGAAATAATGATAACAAAAAACTCGATATATAACAGTGTCAATAGATATCAAATTCACGTCGAAGAAAGTTATCAATCTAAGTACCAGCATGGCGAATCGGATCAGATTTTTTAATCTACCATATATCACATGGCATATACGGATTGTGTAGATCAACCCCAAAAAAAATTGATTTTTGATTTATAAAAAATCTAACATAATTATAATACTCTAATTCTAATTGAACTAGATTTTTCACCCCGTGCAATTATAGTGTACATTCACATTAAAATTGACGTATTAGTGCGGACATCATCTTATAAATAAAATATAATATACTAGTTGTACTGTATAAAATTATGAATTGATATGCGAATTACAAATCACCATGGGATATTTATAGTAAAATACGTAAGAATATGATTCTAGTTTCCTCCAAACACATAGTGCAAGTTCAAATGTCTAACCTACATAGAGTTGTAATAATTAGCAGTCAGATACTCAGATCACAATCAATTATTACAACTATAAGCATACCTTATCACTTATGCGTTGTATGGGAAAACTAATTCTAAAAAAAAATCAATAATAATCAATAATAAAATATTAAACAGATACGTGTCATCGGATTTGTATAACGAAATCAATAAATATACAGTTTTGATTTATTATTTGACACGTTAAATTAATAATATGTTAATAGTTGCCCGCTTATATACTTGATTAATATTTTACTATATTTTATTTTTAAATCATATAATTTATTTAATATTATTAATTAACAATCTAATAATACGTATCGGGTATGTACATACCCGTATTCCCTCAATACCCGTCAGATAAAAATTTTTATACTCATAAGAAAGTACCCTTTTTATGAGTAAAATTTAACATTGATAGTTATAATTAAAGTATCAAATATAGATAAATTTGTAAAAAAATGCAAGTTAGACTTTTTAATATAAAAATGGACTATATATATGGGGCATCCTACAAAGGAAAATGAGACCAAATAATCGAGATGGATGTAGTAATATTTTTTGTAGTTATTTTTCTTCTTGTACATTTCATGTCTTTTTGTTCATCTCAATTTTTGCTAAAATCCATTGTTATATTTGTCAAATTAAAATATCGATGTATGAATAAATTGTAAAAAACAATGAATTGTTGCAATAATAATTAAATCAAAATACATAACAACATGAAATCAATCGATATTTTACAGGTTTCACATATATGGAGAAAAAAAGACAAAAAAAATAAATTATTGCATTATCAGATCAAAAAAATATATTAATAGTTACCTGTCTTATGTATTCGATTAATGCTTTACTATATTTTACTTTTATATCATTTAACTTATTTAATATTATTAGTTAACAGTCTAATAATACGTATCGGATATGTACATACCTATATTCACTCCATATCCGTTTACATACAAATTTTCATGTTTATTCAGGAATCGAACCGAATTAGGGAATGCATTTTGTCAATTCTACTTTTCATGTGAAGTTATAACATTAATTAAATTCATTCTTTATTTCTGTCATAAATCTAATTTCGTAGGTTTATGAATATAGAGATACTGTAGACAAAATGATTTAAGACATTGTAGAAAAATTAACTTATTAATTAGAGTAATAACCGGTGGCAATTTATTTTTCTACAAAGTAAATGAAATTTTTATTACAAAAATTAAAATAGATTGATTAGGTTTTTTATGGTGCACGTAGGTGAAAAAGATAGGAGGAGAAAAAACATTTGTAATTGTTAAGAATATAATGATTATTTGTGTCATTTTAATTTTGACTCTTTTAGTATATTTGAAAAATTGGTAAGATTAATAAAAAAAGTAGTGTCAATATAATTAACATTTAAGTATATATGTGGTTAATAATAATATTTTCTTTGAGTGAAAACACATGAGAATAGAAACATGAAATCAATTGATATTTTATAGGCTTCACATCTATAAAAAGAAAAGACAAAAAAAATTATTTGCATCCTCTACAGAAAAAATATATTCATAGTTACTCGTTTATGTACTCGATTAATATTTTATTATATTTTACGTTTATATCATCTAACTTATTTAATATTATTAGTTAACAGTCTAATAATACGTATCGAGTATGTACATACCCGTATTCACTCGATACATGTTTACATAAAAATTTTCATATTTATTTAGGAATCCAACCGGATTAGGGAATGCATTTTCTTAATTCTATTTTTCGTATGAAGTTCTAGCATTAATTAAATTGATTTTTTATTTCTTTCATAAATCTAATTTCGTAGGTTTATGAATTGAGAGACGCTACAGATAAAATAACTTAAGACATTGTAGAAAAACTAGATCGGAAGAAATATGGTAATATCTGGTGGCAATTTATTTTTTTACAAAGTAAAGGAAACTTTTATTTTCGATTCTTATAGCTTTTATTATAAAAATTAAAATAAATTGATTAGGTTTTTTATGGTGCACGTGGGGGAAAGAAGATAGGAAGGGAAAACCATTTATAATTGTTAAGAATATGGCGGTCATTTGTCTCATTTTAATTTTGACCATTTTAGTATATTTGAAAAATTTGTGAGATTAATAAAAAAATATAGTATCAATATAATTAGACTTCAAGTATATATGTGGTTAATAATAATATATTTTTTGAGTGAATACAAGCGAAAATAGCAATATATAAATGAAAATTATTAACAAATAAAAGAGTTGACATAATTGTTTAATAAAAGCATGTTACTCAATATGTACGTCACGAGTTCAATCATTCACTATTACATTTGTAACAATTTTTTTATTAAAAGTGATAGTTAGTGTGGTATGGCATTATAAGCAATTGTGCCATATAGAGCTTTAGGCGAGAAAGATTTTCTAATTGCAGCAGATGAAATTGCAATTGTACCCGACAAACTGTCATTTAATATATATATATATATATATATAATTCTTATCTCTCTCCGTGATTATTACCTTGAGTTGATCTTGATCTGTTATCCATCTCAATCCGATTTGATTCACCAATTGTGGATCACAAGATGAATTTTGGGGCTTTGAAAAAATTGCGAAAAAGAGAATTTTCCCCACTCTCTTTTGTTGCCGGAAATGGCATCACTCTTATGGTAAGTTTTGAAATGACATCATTATATTATGGGGGCAACGAAAGGAAACGAAGCAGATTTAGAATGGAAAGGTTGAGGACAGAAGATGTTAGTAAGGACATAACGCGACAATAAATAAACGGTTATGGGTCTCATACGCCAAAAAGGATGGGAACAAAATTGTACAAAAATTGAAAGGTTGGGGACCTATAGTAGAAATAAAGAATTTAGGGTATAATAGTCATATTGATAGAGCTTAAGAGTGAAAATTAAAAGGTTAGGACAAAAAGTGACGTTAGAGACATAATACGATAATAAATAAAAGGTTGAGGATTTAGTAAGACCCAAAAAATGGGGATAAAATTAATACAAAGTTGAAATGTCGGAGACTTAGGGTGAAAAATTACCCTTCAACCAATGTATAAAAGTCCCCCTTTATATACAACAAGATAACCAAAATCAATCTATTTCTACATTAATGTCATTATTATGTGGATATTTAGGAAGCACTTCGATATTATCCGGATCAGGTATTTATAATTTGTGAACTTTCTCTGAAAATAATACAAACTAGTTATTTCCCGGTGCGATGCACATGTATAAATTGACAAAATAAATGAAACTATCTATCATACATACATTCTATGAAAGTTTAATAGTCGGAACTAAAGTTGGTTGAAGACCAAATATAATGCGTCTGTGTTTCACTCACTTTACTTCTTTAAATAATAGTCTTGACTAGGGGAAAAGTGAAGGAGCAGACTCCAAACATACATACCAACAATTTAATTGTTTAATACTTTCACCATGTCGAGTTACCTTAATACATTGGATTCTAACATGATTAGATGCATCATAGCAGTTATTTTCTAACCAAATCAAATAAACTAAGAATTACAGTGAGATATTTTGATGAATTAGTTGTGTATCATCAATCTAAGTAAACTTTTTAATGTGACTGTTCATTTTGGGAAACATTTTGTCATAAAACGAATTCAAATATGCTTTGATGGCTATGTACTAGCAGTTGTAACTTGTGTATGAAAGAAATAAACCACTTATCCCTCTTATAACATTCATTTGAAGAGGAAACTCTTTGCAAGAGTGATGGAGCTAGAAAGTTTTATTTGGGAGCAAAAATCAAATAGTAAAAAATAATGTTCATTTTAATCGGAAAAAACTTTTCATGTCGAACTTCAATTTCAATTGAAATGTTATCTTTATATTGAATAACGCAATACGAATGCCTGTTACAAATTGGACAAACTTATTTATTTTTCTTTTTAAAATTATAGCAATTTTAAAATTATTATAGCATTTCAAAAAAGGAAGAAAATATAAGTGTCCTACAGTGTTGCGGTGGCCTGAGGGGCAATGATGCCCGCCCACCCACTAAAAAAATTGTCTCCATGTGGCTCAATCACAGCTTTGCAGGGATGTCAACGAGCCGAGTCGAGCCTTTGGGCTAGAGCCTGGCTCGAGCTTTTTGGTCCCGAGCCGAAAAAGCCCGAGCCAAAGCCCGGCTCGGCCTTGAAAATTAGGCTCGACCCGAGCTTTGGCTCGGGTCTTTTCAGAGCCGAGCCAGCCCGACCGACTGTGCTTTTTTTCAATTTTTTCCTATTTTAATCTAATTTTTTTCCTTTTCTACTTACGTTTGACATGGGCCGGCTCGGCTCGACCTGTTAGGCCAGTAATTATAGGCCGGCCCATTTGGCCCGCGGAGCCACACGGGCCGGCCCGGCTCCAGCTTACCCCCGAATTTGGGGCTCGGCTTGGGCTCTAGCCCGTCTTAAACGAGCCACGAGCAGGCTCGGCTCTGGCTTTTTACGGGCCGAGCCACAAGCCACCCTAGCCGGCCGGCTCGTTATGCACCCCTACCGCTTTGCGTTACCAATTACCAATTCGGTGAATGACCTAGTTTTCTGCATGTTTACAATTACGACATTTAAGGTAAAATTATAAAAGAAATCATTTTTTTTTAGAAATAGAATATGATTAAATCAATCACGTCTAAACATTTAACATGAGCCACGCATATTATATAAATCCCAACCACTCATTCACACAAAAACTAATTCTGTTTTAGGTAAAAACCATTTGTAAACACCCATGTAATTGTAGAATGATGCAAATACAAATTTAATTGTATTAATTGTCACTACAAAAAATACTCAAATGATCGCAAAATTTTAGTTCTGTACGTTGAAACCCATTCTTGCAAGTATAAAAGTCAAGTTGGCATAATTAATAAATTATACTAAATTTTAAAAAATATTCTTGATGTTCTATGTTTTTTTTAAAAAAAAATGTTAAACTAATTTTTTGGGTGTGCTAAAATACTAATTATTCAAATTTATCGTTAGATTTCCTTTAAAAAAATTTTAGAATTATATTATATATGATTACTAATATGTTCTATCAAGCGTGTGTGTGATGTTTAATTAAGAATCATCAATAATATTTATAAAGTTCAAAAAAAAAAAAGGTTGAAAATCTAAAAATTAAACGTTTCTTTTGTCTATTTGTATTAATTAACCAAATATAAATATATATATTTTTTTTTTTAAACCAACGGAATTGGTATTTTTAATGTAAATTAACTTTTCAATGTTGCAAAAAATAAAGAATAGTTCTACTTATACAAAAAAAAAAAAATAGACAAAGAGAGTGACAAAATAGACATGTGGTCTATTGATGTAAAAATGATGTGATGTGGTGAAAAATAAGATCCTACCATATATTAATTTTATTTAACTTTTTTGTTTGCCATTTTGTTCAGATAGCAAAACTCCAAAATGAAAAAAAAAAAAAAAAACTTTTCAATTACTACTAACATCTAATTATTTTGGAACAAATTATGGGAGGACTTTAAGACTCGTCTTAATAGTTCATAAAATAAAAAAGAAAAATAATAACTTAAAGTTTTTTCCTTTAAAAGTTATTTCCTTTAAGACTCGTATGACTTTGAATCCGCTTGAATTGTGTAGGGTTAATAAAGTAACTTGAACATTCTTTTGTCATAGTTTTTTCTACCTATATGTTCAAATAGTATGGCTCTATCTCTCAGAATTAATATATTTAAACACATATGTGAACAAAAACTATAACAAAAAAGCGTTCAAATTATCTTATTGTCCTTAAAAATGACTTTTATCCCCTTGAATTATGTAAGGTTAATAAAGTAATAACTTGAACCTTCTGTTGTCATAGTTTTTGTGTACCTATATGTTCAAATAGCATGGCACTGTCTCTCAGAATTAATCTATTTGAACACATATATAGTAAAAACTATAACAAAAGGGGTTCAAATCATCTTATTGTCCTTAAAATGACTTTGAATCTCTTTGAATTGTGTAGAGTTAATAAAGTAACTTGAACCTTTTTTTATTATAGTTTTTGTCTATATATATGTTCAAATAGCATGACTCATATTTCTCATGTAATAAACTCAAGGGGGGGAAAAGAAGTAAATAAATAAGCCTATCAGCACAATGTTTGAATTGCAAACGAAGTACAATCGTATGGTTAAGAGATTCAAATTCAGGCATAAAACACAATACGACATCAACAAATACAAATTCACTGGTTGTATATTGCAAACAAAAGAAAAACAGAACTAACATCGTGATGGCGTTTCGTTCCCAATATAATTTATTGACTAAAGGGCATTGTAAGGTGGATATGACATACTTGTAGATTGACAGAGAAGTGACAGTATTATCTTATGTAATAATATTTTATATTGTAACTCCTATCTCACTATATCATTCGACTTCAGAATAGTTTCTTTAGTACATGTGTGCTTGGTATTACATTTGCACCCACTAAATTTGTCTTGTTACACTTTTCTTTTTTGTAAATTATAATCAAGAAATAATAATAATAATAATAATAATAATAATAATAATGCCCATTAAACTATGAGAAATTATATTTTCACCACAATTATTTATCCTCACACCACATTTTCTTATTCTCTTGAATATTCTTAAATGACATTACATCAATAGCCTTCTTTAAAGCCCCTTTTTGTTTTTAATTTTAAAAAGGCATTTTCTTTTTTCTTCTCACACCACAATCATAATTATCTTAATTTTATTTCTTTTTAATAATTATTTTTTAATTTCTTTTTAAATAATTTCTTAGTATACTTTTTTATTTACAATTATGATTCCACAACTTCAACTTTTAAATTTATATATTTTTAAACAATTCAAGTTTAGTATATCATATTTCTGCAGTGATTTCACGACAAATGATTTCAAATTTATTCTAAAATTTCATACTTTTATTTCTATATCTTAGTATCTTAATTTTTGTAAGCAAATTTATAGAT
>CAVNYN010270734.1:0-36694 GCA_963692815.1 Nyctanthes arbor-tristis | reverse complement strand
CTCCTTCTTTCGATGGTCTCAACTGTGCTGTTATCGTGTCTGTGGTGGAAGTGGGAGCAGCAGTGGTTAGCGTTCGAAAGATAGTGACGGGGATGAAAAATGTATTAGGGTTTTGTGGATGATATATGTATATTTACACACACAATTTAGGGTATAAAAAACCAATAAAATAATAATTTATATATTAATTAAATGAGAGATGTTGCAGTAAGGTCTTCTGTAATTTTCCAGCCCAAATTGCTTTAAGTGGGGTTATAGTGGTCATTTTACTTTTATTGGTGTATTTTGCGTGGTTAAACCAATTTTTTTTTTCTATTTCTCATCTTTTCAAGATTTCACTACTGCATTCTTATCTCTTTTGGCTTTCTCTCTCTGCATTTCTCTCCAACATGCTCTGTCTCCCTTATTTGAAATTAAGTTGAACTATTATGGCTGAAGTTTCATTGTCTTTTAAATTCTTCAGATATCTATTCTTTTATCTCTCTTCCTCTAATTGTTATCTCTTATCAAATGGCTCATTTATCATTTAAAACAAGCTTGGTATATGGCGCACCGCAATCAACGGATGTGAGTGAATGCATTGGCCGATTCTCATGCCTAGTGTCTATGCCAGACGCCCCTCCTGACAACAGTATTTGAGTCCGTTCACTCTTTAGTCTCCTAACGCGGGGTAAGTGATTATTGATATCCAACTGCTAGATTGTAGCTTTCGTTCAAGCACAGCCAGGGGATCAAAGAGGAGTAGCATCAGGAAAGTATGATTCAATGAAAGCCAGAGTAGATGAATCTTCCTTCGACCTCCATGACTATGCTTTGCCTGGAACCTATTGAGACCGGATCATGAGCTACTAGGGTTCGAAAAGCATGTCTTTACAACACAGTGCCTAGAAGAATGCTGATCAAATACAGTTCTTTTTCTTACCCACAAACCAAACAAGATCTTAGTTGAAAAAATGTAGAACAAAAAGAATACATTAATTAATTTAGCTATTGTATAATAGTTGAATTAACAAAGCAAGATAAGAAATAAGTTTATAAGGAAAGTACTTATATATTTTATGTCAGTGTTAATATCATAAAAAATTATTATATTTTAGACTTCTATGATTTGAGTTATGAACTTTCCGTGCAACGCACGAGTAGAAAAATTAGTAACCTAATTATTATACAAAATTATAAAAATAAATAAAAGGGGTATATTTACAATGTATATGAGGATAATTGCAATTAGTTTTGCTCAATAGGATAAAATCATATGTATATGAGTATAATTGCAATTAGTTTTGTTCAATAGGGTAAAACCTCCGATTATCTCTTAAAAAAAATTCAATTAAAATCGGGTTTGGGCCGAGGAAAGCACGCAGCCCAGTTTGAAGAATGTATGCTGGCACATAGATGGTGTAGACTGCTCATGGTCCAATCACACGGTTGTTCCATGCTAAATTCCCCCAATTTGTTATTCAGGTCCCTAATTTTTAAGGTATTTTCAATGTCAGACTGAACTTTATTTTTGTGAAATTTGGTCTCCGAACTTCTACCTTCTTCAATCTAAGCCTCGAAATATCATGATATTATATTGTAAGGCATCCAACTGTTTTTTTTTTATTATAAAATTTAATCAAAGCAAGCCTGCCGACTTTTAATTAAATGTCAAATTTGCTATCCTCAATTGGTTGCCCCCTCAAGATCGTATCACGTCTTCACCGCTAACTCTCTTGAAAAACCAATTTCCAGAAGAAAATTACACCAATGAGATAAAAGGGCATTGACTCACTCTCAAGTCAAGAGAAGGTCATGCAAAAGAAACCAAATCTTATGGCAATTGTGGATCATGATATAATATAGTAATATTATACATACATACTACACAATAATTTCCGTTATTATTTCACCATTATAATTGTTGACGTGCTATTGGGAGCACCAGAAGTTACTGATAAGACAATGCCAGCAAAATTCCAACGTAACGTGATGTACATTCTAAGCGTACAACACATGTAATAAGTCCATATAGGAAAGTAGTTGGGAAATTAGGGCCACTGGTTTGCACATGCTTGCAACTTGAGCATTCCTTATCCAAAGAACTGGCAGTTAGTAATTTATCCACCTTGTACCCATCCGAAGACTCCTTTTAATAGACGTTCATGATAGTCATGGGAGAGTAATTGACGGTTTATACCAGAAAACTGGTAACTTTATTCATTACTTTGCTGAATACTATTAGAATATTGTTTTCTCAGTGGAAACTGATCATAAAGTTTAAAAAGAAAAGGACAGAATAAGAAAATTTTCAGTACAAGAATAAACAACTAGACAATAATGTGTTCTTTTTTACACATAAATATCATATGAGAGAAAACTTACCATTGGTCCATAAATACCGAGTATCCAAGATATATGCTTCATATTTTAACAATGGATGTCTGACTTTGGCTTATGGCATGATCTACTCCCATGACCCATATCAACAGGCCAAGTATTTTAATTTCACGCAAAATCGAACATTTCAATTGTAACATTTTTATGTTGTTTTTACATTTGACGCCAATAGACATGCATATATTGTGTAAATTATAATTAGATTCTACATTCTTGCGATAAGGCAACAATCAAGAGACAAAGGTCAACCTTTCCATATCTCCCCTTTTTGGTCTCGACACAATTGTCATTGACAAATGGCTGTGTTTAGCCCTACATAAAAGTAATAAGAATAAACATACAAAAGGGACATAACCCATGAACAATAAACCACAAAAAAAAAAAAAAAATCAAGAGTCTAGTTGACTTAAAGTCGAATCAGAATAACATTGTATCTCTTGCACCCTCTGTAATCATAATTGAGTTAGTAAAATCACTTCGTCAAAGAGAGAATTCCAGGCAAGGCCGCATTTGGGGATTCAAACGAAGTTCACAAAATAGGCCCCTATAGTCATTGATTTAAAAAAAAAAATCAACAATACAAATTAAAATACCAAATAATAGGAAGAGAAAAAAGAAATTGCATGAAATTGGGCTCTAAACACAAGCTCAACAAGCTTGTGCTCAAGTATGGCCCTGATTCTAGAGTTGACAATATTAGTAGTAACGCAAATTTCAGTATCGTTCTTTGGACGGCACAAAGAGTTAAACGTTATTTTCAAATGTGCAAGAGAATATTATCCAAATTCCCTAGCATATTGTTTCTTTTCTCCTCCTATAAGTATCCAAGTTCGCTACACTTGTCTTCACTACCATAGACGAAGTACATGAGAAAATACAGAACACATATTTAGTGTAACAATTTTGTAGCCGGCATTGCATGAATACGATGAGAGTTCAGTAGAGCCAAGGATGAATTGCCGGTGGCCGCCGTGCGGCAATGTCTTGAAAAATTGTTGTTACTTTCCGTTGATTGGCAATTTTTGCTTGGCTATATTGAGCTCTATCTTCTTTTCATGTAATGCCATGGACGTATACATATAGCTGTATGTGAACATAATAGAGCATGAGATTGTGGCATTGTTTGCAAGCGAGACTGCGAGAGAATAGAAAGGTAATGGTACATGAACAATAAAACTGTACAATAACTTGTACGAATATACATAATACATTTGACAGGGTTTTGTTAACTCACATATTATATCACTTTTTATCAATAATTATCACATAAACCACGTGTGTGTTTATACAATTTGTTGTATATTTTTATTGTACCCACATATCATTTGACTTCAGTTGCAGCAATTTGGTCATTAAACTTTAGGTTTATTTGGCAACCATCTATGAACAGCTTAGGTTTAATCAATATTCATCTTTTGAATTTTTCAGATGTGACATGGCTTGGTGGGTTAATTTGTTGAAAAGTTAAAATTGTGAGTTGATCTAATTGGCTCCTGAGGTGTTGTGTCGAAGTGTATTGGTCAACTAGCATTCAAAAAAGTACAATTATTATTTCATTTATAGATGAAAGGGTTAATAAATAGTTGCAAAACTAGTTACTATTAAGGGTTAATTTCACAAATCGTCCCCAACTTTTATGTTAAGAATCTGTTGCATCCCCAATCTTTGTTAAAACACACTATAGCCCCAACCATTGAAAAATACGCACAAATCGTCCATTTTTACACTATTCTATAAAATTTTTAACAAAAAGACATTCTTTGGCTGCCATTTCTTTGGCCCATTCTGGCTGCCACAAATGAGGGGTAAATCGTCCCTCTCTCATTTTACTGCCGGAAATAGTAGCTAAATGAGGGGATTCACCCCCTATTTGTGTTGTCATTTTTGTGCTGCCGGAAATGACAGCCATTTTGTTGTCATTTTCAGCAGCATTTCTCTGAGAAATGCTGCCAGAAATGACAGGAAAATGGAGAGATTCATCCCACTTGTGCTGCCATTGTGGCAGGACAAATGCTGCTGGAAAATGGCAGCCATTTTGCTGCCATTTCCGACAGTATTTCTCTAAAAAATGGGAGATGAATCCCCCCATTTTGCCGTCGGAAATGGCAGCAAAATGGGGAGGGGGATTCACCCCCATTTATGCTGCTATTCTGGCAGCATAAATGCTGTCGGAAATGGCTGCCATTTCCGGCAGCGTGACAGCACAAATGGGGGGTGCCAGAAATAACAGCAAAATGGTTGTCATTTTCGTGATGTCATTTCCTGTAGCATTTGTACTGTCAGAATGACAGCACAAATAGGGGATCAAAGCAAAATGAGGGGATTCACCCCCAATTTGTGGCTACTCAAATGGGCCGCCGTAGAGGAAAAGGGGGCGTGGGGTGGCGTGGTTTTGGTTTTTAATTTTTTTATTATTTTTAATTTTTTTTAAAAAAATTTAAAAAATCTCAGGAGTATAATTATTTTTTTGTTAAAAAATTTGTGAAATAGTGTAAAAAATGACGATTTGTGTGAATTTTTCATAGGTTAAGGGCTGTGGTATGTCTTAACAAAGGTTGTGGACGAAACCGATTCTTAATCTAAATGTTGGAGACAATTTGTGAAATTAACCCGACAATTAATTGCATTGCTAATACTCATTAGATTTATTTAATAGAAATTAATTAACGGTGGCAAATATGTTATTCAACATTATTAATTATTTCATCATCATCAAATCCCGAGAAAATAAGAGACACAATAACGGGATGAAAATAGCAGGCCCCACGATCCACCCACATCACGCAATCACCAAGTAATGTTAGCCAAATTTAGTTACGGCAATGAAGAAAACTTTAGCATTATGCAATAATGTCAAAAAATTCTTATACTAGAAACATGTTAGAAGCATCATTTGGATGGATATAAGGATGGTTTTACTAGAGAATCCAGCTATCAATAAAAATAATAGATATATGAAATTACATGTGATTCGTAATTTTACTATTTTTTTAGTCAATTATTTATCTCCGATAATAAATATGCTATTAAAAATATTCTAAAATCAATTGTTGATTTTTCTATAGAACCAACGTCGTAATGTGGTTCAATAAAAAAGTCATCTGTCACCGTGCTATCACATGTTTCTATCTAGGCTTGGGTGGAAAGACCAAGATCAGACAAAATATTTTAGTGCAGTCTCAATTTGGGCTTAGAAAGCACTTCAAGTTTTGTTCGAATTATTCAGATATCTAACGTATATTATATGAATGTTTGATCAGAAAAAATACACTTAATTGGATAAAAATAGCATTAAAAAAAACATAAAATACATTTAAATGAAATTGACAATTGGATACTAATGTAATGAAGTTATGAATTAGACACTAGTGTTTGGCTACTTGACTTCATGTATATTCCAATTTTATACTACCTCCGTCTAAAAAAGATAGTCTTATTCTTTTTTCACATAGATTAAGAAAAGTTGATTATAACCTTTCATTTCCTATTATAATGTCATTTCCTATTAATGTCCTATTCTTTTTTCACATAAATTAAGAAAAGTTGATTAAAAAAAGATAGTATTATTCTTTTAATGTCATTTCCTATTATAACCTTTCATTTGTTAATTATTCTAATTTAATAATTCTATTTTTTATGATAACTATACACACTAAATAGGGGTATATAAGAAGACTAATATTTTAATTAATTTTTAAAAAAGAAACTAAAAAATATTTTAAGATAAATAAAAAAGAAAAACTAGATCACCTTTTTGGGATGGAGGTAGTATATTCTTTGCCTTAGTCCTGTATCATTCTCAAATAAAAATGTAAACAATAGTTTACTTTCTGCTAACCACATAGCGTGTATACAAACTAATAAAACCCCCCATAAAACTAATAATCAAATATATAATATAAAAGTAATTAGCGCAATCAAAGATTTGGTTTTCATCTCTAGTAAACCACAACCAAGATAGAGAGAAGAATTACAGTATAATGAAGCTAGAGAACCAGAAAATGGAGTCTTGGAGAATGGCATTCATATTTGTGGAGCAAAGTAGTGATTCGTAGTTTTTAAGTATTTGATTTTCTTCTTTATAACGAACAAGATACTCATATCAATACTAATAAAGATCGATCGTTGATTTTTCTTAGATTTGGTGGTTTTCTTACAATTATCGTCTTGAATTTTCATATATTGCACTGGTATAGGGTCTTTTTTTTGAATGCTTAAAGAAGACGAGTATAGTGAATTTGTGATCGTGAAATGAAGGAGGTGGTTTTGTGAGTTATGGTAGAATTAAAGTTAGAAATTTAAATTTAAAAATACTGGGATTAAAGTTTAGTGAAGTGAGAGTTGAGTTACTTGTAGTACAACTTCAAAAATTATACCGAACTTACTACTCCACGCGCTGTTCCATGCGCTTGGGTCCACTGTTTACATCTCAAACACTTTTAATTAATTGAAAATTTGTAAAAATTGCCGGCTGCAATGCCAATTGACGCTCGACTCTGAAATTTCCCATACAAATATCCAAATCTCAATTATTTTAATAGTCCATTTCCATATTCTTGATCTGATTGGTGTTATTATTATTCGATGTGCCCTAGATCTTGAAAGCACATGCTATAATTGACAGATCCTTTTCGTTTCAAGATTCAACTTCTCGATCTCTTTCGAGCTCTAAAGGTGCTTGACTAATCAGGTGTTACTTATTATTTGTTTTTATTTCGTGGCGGGTACTTAGTGTTTATTGAATGTGGATTTTGTTGGGTTTTTCTGTTACAATTTGGCTTGTGTTCGATGTGGGTTCATTAAATGCAATGGAGGCTGCATTTATTTGTGTTTGTGCTCCCGCTTTCTGACGTATCTTGTACTGTTATCGTAATTCTGATTTATTGTATGTTCCTGTGCGTGGCGATTGGAATTGTAATTCCGTGGTGCTGGAACATTGTTATCTGATATGCAGGCGCAAGTTGGCTTTAACCTGTTTGTTGGAATTATTCACGGTAATGTGAATCTGCAAGGCTTTGCTTAAGTTTAATTTCTGATTGAGCTTTTTCGAGATTCTGTTTTCATTTTTATTTCCTTAATGCTCAGCACATGCGGATCTTAGATACTGCCGTACTGGTTCCATGTTAGGCAGGCATGCTGTTGTTTGTTGTAAAAATTTTTTTGTTGCTCTTTTGAATTTGATTCTACTTGAAGATGTAGTTTGATGGTTAGTGGGATTGGAGTTTTCACTTGCATTGATTGTTTTGTGTTGATTTTGAAGCTTACATGGAGGTTGGAACACATCTTTTTTTGTTTAGCAAATATCAATATAAGTTAGCGTGAGATGTAGCAGATTTTCATATCTGATTCAGGCAATTTCATTCTCCAATATATTTATACTCGGTTGGTTGTCACATGTACACATTTATCTACCTTGCAGGTTCAGATTCTTACCAAATTCAATGCTTTGAGGATCTATCATAGTCTGATAGGTTTAACCTTAATAAATTATCTTGGAGTTGACTTGAGCTTTGGAAAAGGATCAAGTTCTTTTGGAGATTAATTTGTGATGCATTCTGTCTAAATGAAAGCTGCTCAAAAGTGGCGTCTCAACATGAAAGACATGCAAATACTGTCCGCACCCCGCCACCGCAGTCATTTAAAGAAGCCAACTTGGATTATCATACTGGTTTCTTTAGTCATCGTGTTCTTAATTTGTGCTTATGTCTATCCGCCTCACAATTCCACAGCATGCTATGTATTCTCTTCGCATGGTTGACGCTCTTCCGATCTCTAATTGGCTTCCACCTCCTCCAGTGAGAGAGCTCAGCGATGATGAAATTGCTTCTCATGTTGTGATTAGAGATATCCTGAGCATGACTCCTAGCTTATCAAAGAACCCAAAAATTGCATTCCTATTTCTGACACCAGGTGCTTTACCTTTCGAGAAGCTGTGGGATAAATTTTTCCAGGTACTCTTATTTATCCTATGAGTGCTGAAACATGAGATCGGAACTAATCACATTTAGATATATTTTTGTATTTATTTTTTAACTTCACCACTCCCTTTCTCCCCTTACAGTTCTTTCTTTATGATGGAACCAACTTGCGTAAGATGACAGTTTTTGATTTATTTAGTTATTCACATAATGTTTGATGGAAACTTCATGTGAGCATTGATTTTGTTATGGGACAAGAGGTCTCACTTAGAAATAGAATTTTGTATTTGGTAGCAGTTAAAATGCTGAAGGCCATGTGACATCTTCCTTGAATTTTGGCAGAAATAGTATTAGGATTAGGAAGCTTAGATTTGTGCTTCTCTGCTAGAAACGAATTAAAAACGCATCTATAAAGGATAATCCAAATGTATGGAATGAGTTATGCACCAGAGCGTCCAACATCAGAAGGCTGAAGTGCATTTTGATGGACATGAGAAAATGACTATGAAATTTCCAATGATAGGTGTGGACTGTCCTTGGATTGGAAAATATTAATATCTCTTGAAGTCTTGAAAGAAGAAGTGCTCAATATCCGTTCATGCGTCAATCAGTCTGTTTAGTTAAAGCTTGTAAACTATCTAGCCGATTTTCCATGCTTTTGATAGAGCAAAAGTTTTGCATGGGTGACACTAACATCTAAACAAAGAGTCAAAAATTTTGCAAGGATGTTATTGTTCTTATTTCCCCCATAATGATACTGTTTGTAGCCAAAATGTTGCCTTGATAGAGCAGAGCAATCTGTTATGATGGTTTTCGGACTCAAAGATAGTTGTATTGTCATTAGATTCAATACGTGTTGTTGCTTAACTTTGTTAGATTAGATTGTTGTTTTATCTTGAAGAGATGAAATGAGTGAAAATAAGTGGCTAGTACTTGTGGGTCACATGAATTTCTGGATGGAAATAATCTGGTGAATTTCTATTTCATAACAAAATTAGCTAACTACCGTGGGATTAGTGTATTTCAAAGGAACAGAGTCATTTTGATCTTACATATTTTTCATTTCCAAGACGAATGTACGACTGCTCTTGTTCCTCTTATTATAAAAAATGAGAGCTCCAACTGTTTGTTATTTTATTCTTGAGATGTGTTTTGAGTCAACCTTTTTTAGTTGGATCTTCAAAATAATTCTCAAAGATACAACTAGATCGAAACCACTCATTTGGGGTCTCTGTTTTGACATCTGCTATAAATATTATACAGTCCTACTCTCTAATTGTAAACGGTACATGTTTTTTACAGTAATTAGTTTAGATAAAATTTCTCATGGTTCCCATTTATTTTGGCAGGGACACGAACGCCGATTCTCGGTCTATGTGCATGCATCTAAGCAAAAACCAGTACATTTTAGTCGGTACTTTGTCAATCGGGAAATTCATAGTGACAAGGTATGTCTATTTGTTAATGTCCTGTATGACGAAGATCTTTTAATGAGTATTTAAAAAGTGACTTTAGTGGACATATGGGGTTCAGAAGGAAAAGATATGGATTTACATGTAAAATATTTATTAGGTGGCTGTGTGATTGAAGTTGAGTGATATTTGAAAGAGCAGAGCTTCACAGGGGCCAAATGCCTGAACCTCATTTGACCGGTCCGCAATTTAGGCTCTTATGGAAGATGAGCTTTTTGTCTGATACTACCTAATGTTTGATACTTCGGCATTGATGATGTATAATGTTTCTATGTATTCTTCTTTGTGGCATAATCTATATTTCTCTATTTTCAACTTAGAATTGCTAGTTTTTGTAAACAATATTTAGATGCTTGATTGCCTACACGGCTTTTATGTTATTTTTGAAGATGATATAATTCGTCTTCTGCATAGGATAGGATTACCAATAATGGTCACAGCAATTTCACTCACATGCCCGAACACAAAAGGCTGTTCTATTTGCATTGTAGCTAGTTTATTGCTCAAGAACATAGACAAAATTACTCCAAATAAAAAGAAACATATTGGACCCCTAGAATTATGAAAATAAGTATCTACCTAAGTCTTTTGAATTATTATTTTACTTCCTCTGGATTTGATATCTGAGGGGGATGTTCAATGCCGTCTTCCAATAATACATTACGAACTGTCCCATTTTTTAAACACTTTTTTACCAGTGGGACATTTGGGAATGCATCATTGTTGGAGGACTTTTTTTTTTCACAATGGGCATTTGGACATCTTTGTGATATTAAATATGTTGTTCACTAAATAATTTGTCTAAAAACATCCTTAATTTTTTCCCGTCAAGTTTATTTTCTATGTTGGACTAGCTGATCCTCCCAAAATCTAATGATTGTCAATTGCAGTCAATTCATACTTTCAATCTGTTATGCAAAAAGATTCCGTATTGAAATACATTTTCCAATGATGACGTGTTGGAATAAAAAAATTTTAATGCTGAACATTAATATTTCTGGAACTTACAGGTAGTGTGGGGAAAAATTTCAATGGTTGATGCTGAAAGACGGCTTTTAGCAAATGCGCTCAAAGATCCTGACAACCAGCATTTTGTTCTACTGTCTGACAGGTGCCTGGATGCTAATGTTTTTAAGTCCTTTCTCTCTCTATTCTGAGCGCTCACATCATTCAACATTTCCTGATTACGCAGTTGCATCCCACTTCGTGATTTTGACTATGTGTACAACTATCTCATGTACACAAATGTGAGCTTCATAGACTGGTAAGCTTTGTTGTGTGTGTCATATAATTATTGTGGGTAGTTACTATGAGGATTTCTTTGTGGTTAGATGCCTGCAAAAATAATTTGAAAAATGGAGTAAAATACATACAGAGCAACAGTTTCGTACTTATGGTTAAAAAAGCCAATATACGGTCAAATCTAAAAAAATATTCCATCCAGAAGTTGGGTCAATGGTGAAAATTTACATTAATGTGGTTGAGAAAAAAAATAAGGTTTAAGAAGTATACTGGCATTGATTAAGGTTTTTTGGTCTTCTTACTGGTTAGATATTAGTGAGATAGAAAATATCTTCTAGTTCCGTCCCCTAGGTAATAGTTGCATTATCCTTATATTCCTCCAAGAACTATCAACAAGTTGTATGTTCATTAGGTAATAGTTGCATTTATCTGTAAATACCATCAATTGTTGAACCATTCTGGTGTTTGAAAATTCTTGAGGTGTCAGAACTCAGTACACATTGTGATAATAGATTCCGAAGTCTAATGTATTGCTAAACCAGTTAACTTGAAGAGTTTTTCTCCTGCTTAAGTTCAGGATTTTATTCAACTTTGAATGAGATCAACTCACTTTTTCACTTTCTTCCAAATATTTATGTGGAATAAATTTTCACTATAAACATATTTTCCCAGTATAATTACCATTTTTACAGTATTCATATGAAAAATCCCAGTAAGCTGAAAAAAGTTGCTGGAGACGGCATATTTCAATCAGTAGAAAGCTTTCTAAATGAGTTTTCTATAGCTAAAAGTATAAATTGTGCTGGTTCTTGAAGTCTGATTCTTTGCGTTTTTATTCTGGCAATGTTGAAAGAGCAATTATCACAGTGCAAAATCATTTGCATGTGAATTTGCATTTGAATAGCAATAACTAGTAAATTTCTTTTCTGTAGTTTTGAGGATCCTGGTCCACATGGAAGTGGAAGGTATTCTGAACATATGTTACCCGAGGTTGAAAAGAAATACTTTCGTAAAGGTGCACAGGTATGTCTGTTGGAAGATAATGTTTCAGTCAAACAATATGATTAGAAGTCCCAAATATGTTCATATTTCCATAGAACCTTTTAGCTATTCGCTTACCTCTACTATGTTATTTTAGAAAGTAAAAATCCAGATACAAGGGAGGAAAAGATGTACCGGACGGCAGATATCCAGTATGAAACTACAAGTAGCAAAAGTAGTAAATGATGAAATAATACTTCCAGCACAAAGAAGTATAAATGATAATATGTTAAGTGAAACTAGACCTTGGACAACCATATGGATCTATAGGCACCAATCACAAAGTTCTCTGTGAAAATCTTATGGTCCACACTTACGGTAGCCACGACATTAACCCTTTCAGGTTGAAATTGCACGCCCTGATTTTCCTCTCAATAAATGTGGAAAATATTCTCTCTATGAAGAGAACGCTTGTCTTATCATTCGTACCAGCGACTAATGTAACATGGTCCTCCTCAGGTTATGCAATGAATGACTAAGACAATTCTCTTCAACCTACAAGTCAAATAGTCTATTTGTCGAGCAAGAAGGGTCATATAGAGGATAGCACAAAGCCTGTCTTGAGAATTATGTTGCTCAAACTCAGGTGTGGGTGGTCGGTATGTGTACATATCTAGTAGTCTGATCCTTTTTTTCTTCTAAAATCTAGGATGTGGAGATATGGCTACAAAGGGTCCAAAATTTGGAGAAGATTACATGAATATGTCTGATATTAAAAGATCTGGGAGGCGCTCCACCCCTGACCTGCTGAAAGTGAAAGGTCTTCTTGGCTTTATTGAAATAAAACCGGGATCAATTCGTGCCATATTCTTCAGCAACGAGTGAAACTTTTACAGGAATAATAGGATACGGCGGCATCTTATAAGCTATGTGTATAGTATGCCCTGTGTGAACGAGTTGCCGAGCGGATCTGGATAGAAAATCTATCATCTGTAGTGTTCTTACTCATAATCTTACCAAATACCTCAAGGCCAATGGATATACATAAAATAGCTCCACCATAAATGATGGAAGAAACTTTAATAATCTATAAATATCTCGAGTGTCCCACCATAAAATAAAATAATAAATAATAATAAAGAACACCATCTAGATGGACGAATGTTTAATATGTGTTAACTGCATTCCTAGCATCCCATTCAACAATATTTCTGAAAGAAGAGATGGCGCTAACCAATCTGTCATACAGTGTGCAGGGATAAACGGTTAATGAATGGAGCAAACTGATATGTTTAACATTTTTGTCAATATTTTAAAGGCATAATCAGGGATTGAGTTGTTTCTGTTTCATAAGGTGAGGAGTAAACAAGAAATCTGTTAAAAAAAATGAGCTTCAGAATTTATAATAGACAATTTAAATTATGCAATTGAATGAAAGAAAAATCGTTACAGTAAATTTAAAAATACAAAAAAAAAAAAAAAAAAAAGAAAAAGAAAAAAGGAACAGTAACTTTATGGGACACTTCAAGGTAGTAATCGGCTACTCCAAATTGGATTCATCAGAATATCATTAGCAAAGCAGATAAATGTGGTTTAAGGAGTGCGTGCATCATGACCACTCAGGCAGTGCCTTGCTGGCTTACTCTATTGAGTTGTGTGCGCCTCCAGAAACTCCTCACAGTCAGTGAGTTGCTGTGTTTTTCTTCTGCCTCACCTTGAGGTGAGCTTCAATTGTAACAACTTTCCTGATATCTGAATTTTTTCTGATTGCTAAATTTTTTATTTTTATTTTTTTGGTCGGATGTCAAAACCAAATTTGAGAACCTTCCGGTTATAAGGCACTGGGTTTTGGGGTTTAAAGTTAGTCAATTCACACACTCTTATGTGCACATCTTTTGCCTCCTTCCTGAGCGGACATAGATTGCATTTCGATTAATTTCTCAAATTAACTTGACTTCTTGGAATACCTTGTTATAACAAATTTAATTTGATTTTTTCAGTGGTTTACAATGAAGCGACAACATGCCGTTATAGTTATGGCTGATAGTCTTTATTATTCAAAATTCAGGGATTATTGCAGGGTAAGAACATAAGTTATCTTTCCTCATTCCAAAATTTTAAGTATTTCTTGGTATTGATTTGTTTTCTCACACTTTAATCAGTCTTTGTCTGAGCTTATGAGCAAATCCTATTGCATTGCAAATTCTTGATCTTGCAACTTCTATTCGTAGGAGATAGTACCCATAATCTTTGGTTTTTGTTTTTGTTGGACAATCTATTTCCTGGTCAAGTTGGTGATCTATTATTTTTCATTGAGCTTTTTGTTGCTTATTTATGAATCTACAATGAAGCTGATAATCTCCTTGGGTACAATGAAAAACCCCAAGGGGGGGGGGTTATTTTGTCAAAAATTTACTATCTTTTTCTATGTGGTTGATGAAACTACTTTTTGATTTCTCTTTTTCTGATTTTAACAGCCAGGGATGGAATATGGACGCAACTGCTATTCAGATGAACACTATTTACCTACTTTTTTCCACGTGAGGATAGTTAATCTGTTCCTCCTTTATTGGAATTTAAGACAACCTGTTGTGTCCTTTCTTCTTTCTTTTTCTAAGTCATTTTAGAGAAAATAGTTTCCTCTTGCATTTTCAGATGCTAGATCCAACTGGTATTGCAAATTGGTCAGTTACAAATGTTGATTGGTCAGAAGGGGAAGTGGCATCCAAGATCATACCGCAAGCAAGATGTCACTCTTGAGCTGATGAGAAATATGACTGTATGTCTTGGCTTTTTTGAATTTCTACATCGATTATGTTTTTTTTTTTTTTTTTTAATCAGTCCCCAACCTTGTTTCCAAGAGTTATTTATCAGGCACTAAAGCAGATCCACCTTTGAACTTTAGCAATTCATAACTATATTATTAAAAAAGAAATCGTCTTTTTCCCGTTGCAATGAGCTAATCTGCATCAAGAAAGTCTCGTCTTTGAACTGCAGAATTAGTGGCACTGTGACCCGACAATCTGAAAATATAAAAATGAGAGTAATCGTAGTATTTGTTGTCTTTTTGGTTGAGCGATGTCTGTATTGACTTTTTTTATTCCATTTTGTAGTCTATTACCAAGAGTCTGCACGTTACCAGTGAGGAAGTGGTTAGTATCTTTCATTAAACGCGTTCATTTTGTTCAAGTTTCTCTATATTTGTATTTAGAAGATTACAACTCTTCTGTGCTACAGAAAAATATTCAGATTAATCCGTGCATGTGGAATGGAAAACTGCGACCTTGTTACTTGTTTGCAAGGAAATTCATGCCTGAAACTCTAGATAAATTGATGCTTCTTTTCCCTAATTATACATCATTTTGAGTGGAGCAATATACTCAAGTATTGATTCTTTGGTCGAGTGAGGAGTTGCATTCGACCCCCTTTGTCTCCATTCTGGTTGTTGTAAAGTGCCTCTCATGATATAGCGTTGAGTATACCCCAAGATGGCTTATTTTTGAGTGCAAGGGCAACATGCCAAAGCTGCCAAGGTGGTTCTAACCGAACTGATGAGTGTGAAGAACTTTGCTGCTGATGTTGCTTCCTTGGGGACGATGATCTCACTGTTGAATTTTTTCCTCCATTTTGGGATTTGTGTTACATTGCAATCTGTGGACAATGTCCTGTCTGGGTGACCTTTGTAGAAACTGCAAACATGGCCCCAGCAGGGACAGTTTTATATTATTTAATATAGTTGTGGTTCTACTTATTTTCTTCTTTCAATTGTCGACTAGAATTCCCAGAATCAGAGTATACAATGAAAATTTTGCAGTAAAAGATTTATTTTTCTCGCATATACTTGAAAATTTCCAAATATATTTTGCCTCTCTGCGTGCCACTACTTGTGGCTTGCAAGCAAAGATAATGCTCCTTCCGTCTCAAAAAGAGAGTCCACTTATTATATTATTATTATTTAACAACCATGTATTTAAAATATTTCAAACAATTAATAACACAAAAGTATATATGAAAACATAAGGTAAAATTAAATGTTCAAACCACATTACCTATTAATTCTTAATTCATGTAAAATTATCTATTGGACTATCTTTGTGAGATGGAGGGAGTATCTGATTTCATTGTACATTGTGGAACTAGTAGATGTATTTCTCGGGAAGCATTGGAATACATAATATTCAGTAACTTTTTAGCAAGTTCTAGAAACTTGTTTATACATGTAAATCTCTTGGATACTTGTATAATAAATAAATAAATTCATCAACTTGTCATCGTTAAATTAAACTATGTGTAATTATGAATGTTACATTTATATATAGGCCTTCTAAACAGCTCACTAGCAACCACCAAGTCTTATCTAGATATGGCGTCCATGCACGTCCACTTGTAGATGTTTGATGACCAATGGAAGGTTTTCTAGCATAGTGGTTGATAATTTCTATTGAAATTGAACATGCTTGGGTACGAGGATTAAATTAGAAAGCATATACTTGTTAACGGTTATGTATGACATTGAAAAATTATAAAGTACATTAGTAAGGTTTAAATATTTTGAGTACCTTCCTTCAAAAGGTTACTTTCAAGACCAATTTCATGTATTATAATATTTTATATATGTGTGTGTGCGCGCGATTCAAATGAGCACTGATTGAGCAGACTCTCCTCTTCATGTGGGCTAATAAATGGGCTGACTCTGAAATATGTTGCTGTTGAATCCAACGTTTGGCTTAGCAGCATGGAGAGAGAAGTTGGGCACATGAACAACATTTCCCTTCTGAAGAATGATTTATAATATTTTGATCAAAATGTTACTACTTGATTTACATTCCATGTTGATATTTGAGTTTTGATTGGGTTTTCAAGTACATCTTGTTAATAACGATCTCTGGATTGATTTTAGGTTTTCATGATAAACTTTGCATGCAACAAATTAGACTCTTGATATAAAGAATAATTCAAAAAAAAAGAAAAAGAAAAAAAGAGGAATAATATGCTTTATTAATCAGAGAAGTCAAAACATGAAAACTGAGTTGAAGTACATGAAATAGAAATTTAGAGACTATACTACAATACTGAGTGCAACTTCTCCTATGATTGCTCAACGAGTAAGCCTCATTTGCCACAAGTAATGATGACTAAAAAGTTGAGTAAGCCTCATTTGCCACAAGTAATGATGACTAAAACAAACTCGTAAAATGACCCAAACAAAATATATTTGACTAACTTGACTCAACTGAATCTTATTTGTGGTCCAACCAAGTAGTGTAGTGATTAATATATTTACGTTTTGCGTCAGATGTCTTGTGTTCGAATCACACTCCTCCCTCTTTTATTCCCCCCCCACATATCTCCCTTTTGTATTGAAAAAAAAAATCACCATATTATTTTTTTCACAATCACTCAATGTAAGAATCGCCATATTTTATTAAAAAATAAAAAATTATAAACTCCTAGCATTTTTCTATTTATTTGACTATATGACTAATTTAAACTCCACCATCTATGTCGTCCACTAACTTGTAACACTCCCCCTTATTGCAAAATTAACTAGTGTGATTGATTACATGCTAGAATGAAAACTTCGAATGTCAGAGGAAAAAAGAATATTCAATAAGCAAATACCCAAACACCCTAAAATGAGCAGCTTTGCAACAAGCTCCGCTATAGTAACCATCAGTCCCATAGTAGAGCTAATTAACATTTGGAATTTGTTCCATAATAGTAATATTAAACCTATTCAAATTAATTATTGACAAAAGTAATTATTGATATAAGTACATTTACAGTAATCGAATCTCATAACATACATTTCAAACAGAAATCCTCATTTAAAATGGCTAAAAGGTTTATCAATTTTTAGTTAATTACCCTTAGTTCAGGCTTCAACTCTCTTTCCAAACAATCACCTTGTAATTCTCAAAATAAATACTTGTTTGGTATCATTTATTTTTTTCATTTATAAATTTACCTACTCTTGATTCGACAACTACTCAACAATCACTACACATTTTAAATTTTAATTACATCTCCACCACTTATTTTCACTTTTTATAAATTCTCTTTATAAATTCAGTTTATAAATATAAACAAACGGACCATAAATCTTTTAGTTAACCACCGATTATTTTTGAACTCATTCCATAATCTTTCTTTACCACTTTTGAGAAAAATATAACTAATAAGGACATTTCTACAATTTCCTCCAATTTCTTTATCTTGTGACTTGTTACTATAATAAGTACTCCATGTGATAAGGAAATGATTTTAACTTTTTATTTTTCTCAAGTAAAGTTCAATGCTACAAGTCTAACATTCCAAACATGTTAACAGTGATAATGTTAATTACTTCCTTCCCTGCCATGGCTCTGGACCGTAGGTACCACAATTGGAGCCGTGGGAACCAACTTCCGATTTGGTAAGCACTCCCAACCAGTTTCCTTGCTTTGAGATACAGTGAAGTGCTTAGGTATCCAATCCTCTCCTTTTAACTTTGCTTCTCTAGCAAGCTCTCTCTGCCTTTCTTCAATACTGTTCTTCGCTTCTTTTGCTTTATCCCAGCATTTTTCTAAAATATTTTTGCTTACTTGTGCCCATACCAAAGTTGATTCACTCGCCAAAATGCCCTACATAATGTCCCAAAAAGGGGTGAAAAAACTCATGCAAAAAGGGAAAAAGAGAAGAAATTCATTGATGGAACCTTTTGGTTGAGAAATTGGGTTGGGGTGAGGGAAGACGGTTAGTGGTGATTAGTCCGTCTCTAGTTAACACTAGTGTCTTGTTAATTTGGTGGGTGCGGGTGGCCATACAACACGAAATACTGAGAAACTAAAAGAAGCTAAAATCTTGTAGTGAATGGAACATATCTACAAACATACCTTAGGGTCCTTAACAATGGGAGTCCTCAGGCCTGAAATGGCCTCCTTTGCATCGTATAGTAATGTGACTTTTCCACTGACAACATCCTTCAATGTAACAGTTCTGCACATGGGAAGACAAAAGATAACAAAAATTGAGACACTATACAAATAGAACCCAAAGGCAAAGTAAACATTTTACAAAGTATGACGTCCCATAAACTAGAAAGAGAGATTGAAGGCAAAGAAAATTGAAGTCTATATATACCTATCCCAGTGACCATCAATAATATACATGGTCTTTGATGAAGATGATGACATGAAGATCTTTCCCTTTACCGATCGGTGGACAGATGGTCGGGGCAAGAATGAGTTGCCTCTGTAGTTTAACTCGGCTTCAAGGCCAGTTTCTTGGCACTGAATTGTGACATTTCCCAACCAGTCCACGCTTGGCACAGGTAAGAATCTTATCACAAGTTTTGGGGAGTTCATTATGTAAGTTTCATTCTTGTCAAGAAGCTTCAACACCCTCTTGCCTTGCACCTCCGTCTCGATATGTGTGCCTAAGAAATTTCCAATTGGATCAAATAGCGACATATTTTTAGTCTAATTTCTACATTCAGCCCAAAAAAATAACCTAAGACTCGTTAAGAGCAAAGAGTCGAATACCATAGAACTTTGGGATGGGTCGATGACACCATATGATTTCTACGTTTTCTTTCTCATCCATTGCATGTAATGCGGTAACAGGTGGATGGTGTGATACCTAAGAATCGTTCGCATAAGTAGACTTATGATTGTCGGAATCAAAATATACAAAAGCACAAAGTGGGGAAAGAATTAAGTATACTTGTTCAAGGAACACGTTAAGAGTGCCCCTCGAGACATGGTGAGTCTCTCCAAGAACCGGATTGTAAGGGGCTACGCCGAACACCAAGGGACGAACCATAGATATGCTCCATGCCACAACACTTGTAAATCTGTCTAGTGGAGTTTCTTTTTTAGCACATTTGTTCAAGATGTCACTATTGTTGCAGTACAAGGATTCCCCATAACATTGTAGCTGGGATTTTGGAAGGTTGAACGTTGGTGGCAACTGAATTCGAACCAAAAAATAAATAAACTAATACATGAATTTGAGAATAATAAATGGATTAAAAAAAAAAAAAAAAACTTGCCTGAAGGCGTGTAAGATCAGATCCTGGCCGTACATTATTAAATAGACTTAAAATTCGTCGGAGAATATTGGGAGCTTTATAATGTGCATCAGAAGCCTCTCCCTCAAGTGATAATGGTGCAGTTAGAACAACCTTTGTTCCTATATCTCCTTCACTTACCTGCATCATCACACAGTGAATTTTATTTCTCGGATCGATAAAAGCTGGGTTTAAAAAGCTGTCTTTAAGCACTTTTAAATCTATTTAACTCACAGTACTAGTTGAAATATGCCAAAATGTTAGAGATTTAAAAAATTATGTGACGAATCAAGAATCTTAGGAAAGTGACTTATAAAGTACACCTATCTACTATATAGGGCTAACAAGTTACTTCAACTAAAAGGAACCAAAAAACTTATAAGATGAAAGAATGCAAATGATTTATATTTGTTTATGTAAACACTTACATAAGCACATTAACAAATTTTTGCCTTTTAGGTACTAATAATTCTACTTAATCCCAAATTCTGGAGTACTAGAATTTTTTCTTTTGTGACAAGCAGCAAAATTCTAGTACTTAAAAAGTACCATATTATGGAACTAAATTTATTATTAAATCGGAATTTTAAAGAATAATATTATTTATCTAGACTCGAGATCTAATTGTCATCTTCATGTTAGTTATTGAATAAATGAGAATCACCATGTATTTATTATACTATTCACTCATCCTCTATTATAGTGATGTCAACTAGACTAGAGATCAATCTTCAATCTAGATAAATAGTATCACTCAACTTTAAACACAAATATAAACTCTTGATTAGTCAGAAGTACCGTACTCCTAAAGTACTAGAATTTATTTCCTTCTTGGCAAATCTAATTAAAGTATATTCCATAATAATACATCAGTTACCTGCTCCACTAAGAAATGTGCGTAAAAAGGCAAATTAGTAGTCCACTATATGTCATTTAGGGTAGACAAAAATTAAAGTGTATGTTCCTTCTTCCACATATCATTTGATATAAAAGAATATTGAAATCATCATACGATGATTATGAGGGAAAAATTCTCCATAATAATAACACTAATTTTAGAATATATGAAACGACAAAGTCAAAGACAAACTGATGAAAGCTAAAGCAATGTGAATTTTGAACCGAAATTAAAAGCAATGCGACTAGAAAAGAATGATACTGTACAAAGTAACAATAGATAATTTCGAAAATCAACAATAACTTTTTAATGAAAAAGAATAGATTTACTTTGTGAGGCTCTAGTTTTATAAGGAACCAACCGTCTCGTTCCAAAACTAAATTACATTTATTAGATTTACTATTATATTTGTCCGAAGCCGAAGTTACACTCAGACTAATTATGATCAATTGAATTGAATACAATCTCTTGACAAATAATGATGCACCACAATTTTTCCAATAGTTTTACGCCACTTCTCAGAGGTGCTGACTTTCGTCCCATGTGAGAAGCATGGATGTACGCCAACGAGACGTGTATTCATACTCCCTGAATGGGATGAGAGATGCATAACTAGGGACGAATTTAGGGACATGCGGGCATGGAGGTGTAGCGTGTGCACCTATGCTCCCCGAAAAGAAAATTTTGCAGCCAAAATGAAAAAATTGTGTAGAAAAAAAGATTTTTTTTTTTTTAACATCACTTGTCAAACGAAAATTTTTCTTTATTACAACTTGTGTAATGACGGCAACTCTGGAACGTGTTGGAAATTTTTTTTACCATTACTTATATTATTTAATTCTGAACAATATTAAGGCCCCCGGGCCAAGGGTAAAACACAAAAAATAAATAAATAAAAAAATAATAATAATAATAATGTATTGAGATATGTACTTGAAAGATTAGCATATTATAGAGACGTAAAGTATACAAAAGTAATATGATTGACAGCAAAGAAATATTATTCTCAAAAATGAAAAAGACACGTTAACTAATATAATAAACACGATCAATAGAAAACAATTACAACGCGCGTAACTTAATTAATGTATACATTAGTGTTTAATCAAAGAAATCAAGTAAGCACATAGGCCAACTCAATATATTCTCTTCCACCAATAACGAGGACTATATAAAATAATTTATTTATTTTACGCGTATATATGATAATCGCCGGAAAGCTGACATTGCAAGCCATCTGAATATCTATATTTCACCGGAAATATATGCCAGTTTTCCGGCGTCATTCCGTCAACTTTTATTTACAGAAGAAGATATATCATCTAAATAAATGAACAGTCATAATCCGAAACACAAATTATAATAAACCATTAGTTCTCATTTATACATGACAGATATATATATATATATATATATAGAAGATATCAGAGAGAGAGAGAGAGAGAGAGAGAGTACCATTTGAGGAGAGCTGAAGAAGAAATCTGGTGGTAGGGTGCAAGAGAGAAAATGAAAATGTGGAAAAGAGTGATGGAGGGGCGATATAAAACGATTATTAAGCGCAAAGGCCTTTCCTTTTTAAAGGCTTTTCTCCCTAAGTTGGAACGCTCTTTCGAGTTTTGTCCTTTTATCTATTTTTCATTATTTATTTATTTTATTTTAAGGGACTTGCAAAAAAAAAAAATATATATATATATATAGATATATCAATCAAACACTATTAATACACAAGAATCTTGAAGGAAAAAGGATATTTTACTAAAAATATTATCGGCAAGGAGTCGTCAAGTTTCAACTATCTTTTCGAGTCATTTTTAAGTTACGCCACTAACTCCAATACACGTCACATAGTCATATGATATCATATATACATTAATTTATTTTAAGATTAACCAAATCTATTTTCAAGCTTTTTATTAACCTCAAAGACCAGTTGTATCATTGAGTCCACCCGTGGACAATACATTCAATAATTTCCGGTGAAGTGTTTATTCACCTAAAACCCAGAAATTCATTTCTAATCTAAACTCTTTTTCTCCCTTTGAAAGGGATCTAACCCAATTTTTAACTTTGAAACAATATAACTAATACCTTTTAACCTGTACATGTTATGTAGCACCTAGGATATTGTTATTTTCATTGTGGGGCGATTATTATTATATTAAATAATAAACTAAACCTATGGAGATTGCACGTGATTTTTTAGTTTTTCATAACTATATGATCTCCATAATAGAGACCACATGATCTCTATAGCAAAACTATATTAAGTTATTAACATTGGAGTCTACTGGTGGTTTCTGAATCCACTATCGAAACTGCCTGCGGTTTTTTTATTTTATAACTGTATTCATACATTAACAAAATCAATCATTGGTTTTTTAAAAATTTTCATTAACATTGATCTCATTGTCTATATATTATGAATTTATGATGGTCCTTGAAAATTTTCTAACATCATCCCTCTAACTGCCTTTTGCTGCTCTACCTCTTGAGTGGACCAATTAAAGGTAACTACTGTATCACCACCACCATCAGTGTTGTCATCGCCAAAAAAAAAAAAAAAAAAACCCACAAAAAAGGGTAATTTTTAGTTGTTGGCCCATGAGGCCTGCATGCACCTCAGCGGATAGTGCTATAAAGGTATCATTAGCTGGTGTTAAAACAAGACTGCTAATGTCCTTTATTTAGCACAAGCAATTGGATTTTATACTTGGAAGCAACGTCCACAAAGTATCACGCAATTTGTAGCCTTGCAAGGAACTAACTCCTAGATTCTAGCCTTTTGCTTCCGCCGCCAACTACTCTATGAAGTAGCTATAGTAGATCAATTAGAACTTGCAATAGCTAACTCCTAGATTCTAGCCTTTTTGCTTCCGCCGCCAACTACTCTTTATGAAGTAGCTATAGTAGATCAATTAGAACTTGCAATAGGCACCACTGGGTATGAAATCTTTCACAATCTTTAATATGTAAAAACATGATCCTTGAGCTAAGCTATAATTAGTCATTACATGAGCAGTCAAAAATACAGCGGAGAAGGATAACAAAACCTATCAACATCCTTCAAACCAGGCCTGCTAAACTTCAATTTAATGAGGAATCCAAGCATTCCACCATATTAAAAAACAAGCAAAACTATTTGGATTCGACAAAACGAGGTGTCTCGCCCTTGTGCTACTTATCTTTACACCTTTTCAACAATATTTTTTTTCTCAACTTAGTACATCTGAACTTTTGCATCTTATTTCCACAGGTCCAAAAGAATCCCCAAGGAAGGATAAACATAATGGCATGTCTAGCAAGAACAACTCGACTGTGCTCAACGGTAATATAGATGAAAGAGAAGCTGAAAGCCAATCCGACGTACTGGCTAGCATCATGTACCAAAACATGCCATTAACTCATGGCCGGCCTATCGTTTATAACCCATGGCTACTACAGGGATCCTTACCTTGTGTCCTCTACTCCCTTTCAACAAAACCTCTCCAAAACTGTATGTACCTGTTACTGATCGAACGGTGAGAGTCACAGTGAATTCCCGTGAGGTGCCAGGTCTTAGAGTCATTGCTGGAGGACTGGTTTCAATGGCAATTGCTGGTGCCATTCTTGCAGTGATCATATAAGTTTCTTCAACGGCGACATTTGTGACGGCCCGTTTGACTGTTTTAGTTCCCACAAGATGTGAAATAGTGATTGAGGGGGTATTGAGATTCCACGGATGGCCTAGAGTGTAATTGCACGGGGAATGGGTATGGTTTTTTATCTCATCTAATATCAATACCGGGTGTGGTGCACAAGAACCCTAAGTAGTCTTCATATCCTATAATGTCAAATCAACCAGAACATGAGATACGCATATGAGAACACATATGAGAACTATACATTATTTTCATAATCAAACCAGACGCAACAAATAAAGTATCCTCGGAAATATAGATATCTGGTTACTTTGAAATATGATTGTGTAGTACTCAAAGAAGCACAGCCCATGCCAGTTGGCAGTAAAATATAAATCAGTGGTTCACTTTCTAAGTGAGAGTTTTGTCTACTTCCAGCAAGTTTACACTGTAACAGAGAATAAGAATACGTGGTTTCCTCAAGCCTCAGATACACACTCGGAACAGAACGGAGGACACCGTTTAGAGTGTATAGATTAAGCTTGAGATTTCTGCAATGAATTCTTGATGGTTTGGTGCTGAAACTTGGAAAAGTTCATTCAAAAACTTAAGCATACCGAATCTGATGGATACAGAAATTACATACAGAAAACCATAGTTAAAATTTTTTTTTTCCTTTGAAACCCTAAATCCCAGAACATTATTTAAAGCAAATTTATTGAATATAAACTAATGAGAAAAGGCACCTATTAAAAATAGTGCAGGACGTCATGGGATTAGTTTTGCCAGAATGTAAATTTTTTCAGTATATAATTATAATTAAAATCGACTATTGTACTTGGGGGGAAAAACAACTTAAGCATTCAAACAGCCAACGAAAAGAGAACAGCAATCCTACAGCACAATTATGTGATGAACTACATCAACTTTAACAGGAACAAGATGCTGTAACTAATATCATGGAATCTTTCTCAAAAAAAAAAAAAAAAAAGAAGAGAAAAGAAAAGAAAAGAAACACTAATATCAAGGAAAAAGAGAGTAGAGTTGGTTACCTGCATTGAAAATGAGTCCAGGATCTAGAGCAGCTCTAGGATTGACATGGCCACTGCCATAATCGAAAGGTGTTGCAGGGACGAGAGCCAGGGTCTCAGATCCAGAATACTGTTGAGCTTGAAGTGGTCTTTCTGCCCTGTCAAGGGTTGACGATGTTGTCATTAAAGCAGATTTGATAGCCGCAGGACTCCAATGAGGGTGCTTCTGCTTCACCAGAGCAGCTATTCCTGCTATATGCGGTGCAGCCATGCTAGTTCCAGATATCATAGCAAATCCCTCTCCTGCTCCAAGAAACATGATATTTAGTCCCAAAGATAAAGAAATATTTGTCAAAAACAACAGGGGAAATTGCAGCACCACTCTCCAACATCTAGTGCTAGTAGAAACATGGTCGCTTTCTTTAAACTGGACTTTGTCCTCAATCAATTTATTGCTAATGTTAGTCCTTGCCAACAATTAATCCAATTTTTTCTTCAAACAGAATGGGCAAGGCATGGTGTAATTTCTCTCTGTACTGAAGGACTTCTTTTCTCTTCCTTGTTTTCTGCTTGCCTTTCTTTGTATCTATTTGCTGGTATAGTTATGAATGATAATATTTATGTTTAAACATTTTATCCCCAGAAAAGTTCCTCAGATGGCTTGCACACGCCATTTTAATGGAGAGTGTCCAAAAGGACCAAAATTGCAACTAACTAAAATCAAAAGATGAACACCAAAACAGTACATTTTAATGGCTTACTGCTTTGGGTGAAATGCTACAAGTAGATAAAGGACCAACTCCACATTTTCTCAAAAAATAAAGTAAACGAGATGAATAAATTTTTAATTGAATCTTTTACCACAGTAATTTGCTTCATCCGTTCCATTAGGAGCCCATGCGGCCCAAATTAGAGAACCGGGAGCCAGAATATCTGGTTTAAGGAGATCTGCATCTTGAAAGCTGTAGTCTTTGATGTTAGGACCTCGAGCAGAAAACAAAGCTACTTGTGGTGCAGACTTGTGGAGTATAGGTTTCAACCCGTCCCCAATACTTCCAACTGCCTTGAAGCTCTTCACTCGTCCAGTCCAATCTCTTGGTGTAGAGACGTTGTAGTAGTCTATAAGTTCCTAAAAATATTATCACCAAACGGTCCAAAAAAATTATCAAAAAAGGCAACTTCTCGAAGTGAATAGGCACTAAACAGTGCACAATGCAGTAGCAAACATCGACATGCAACTGATGGCAAGACAAAAGTCATAAAAGAAAGTACAATTCAATTTTGGTATCTTTCTTTTACCCACCCAAAAAAAATTAAAAAAAAAAACAAAATAAAATAAAATTTGGTATCTTTCAGCACAGATAGACAGCATTATCCACCCAAAAAAAATTAAAAAAAAAAACAAAATAAAATAAAATTTGGTATCTTTCAGCACAGATAGACAGCATTAAAACAAGCAACAAAAAGTGACAAATAACAGGAATATTAACCTAGAGCTTGTTCAATTCTCTTTATAGTTTCACCTATCACTGATTCGATAGCTGCTTATTTATAACCATAAATTTCAAGCTTCTATTAAATCTACACCATCAATTCACCTCATATTATAAATCAATGTCAATAATGAGAATCAAACAGCCACCTAGTTTAAACACGTGCAAAACCTGTGAACATTCCCTCCCATACAGTTCTGAGTTCTCTACATATTCACATGTTTGTCTTTGGAAAAAATTAAAAATAAGGTTACACTTAAGCAACTTCGTATTTCCAACTGTTTCTTTTTTCTTTTTTCCTTTTTTTTTTTTTTGCATACTTTTACTTTTTACTTACTTTCATGTGGGAAAAAAATAAAAATAAACAAGAATTAAAAATTGTTTATTGTCATGGAAACTCTAATCCTTACAAAATAAGTAATCTTATTTCCAACTTTAACTAATGTTAACAATGTTTCTTCTTAAAACACATTGACTCATAAGTTAAACCATTGAACATTAACACGTTCTATATTGCAAAAGGGAAGCAGAATTTACCGCTGACTTGCTAACATCAGTGATGAGTATTCCAGGAGTACTAACAGGAACAGGATCAAATTTTGTTCCTGGGGAAGCATTTTCCACTGCTAAGACAAAGCCAACTGCACCAAGCCTCTTAGCAGTTTCTGAGACTTTTTTTATTGAAGCCGTACCAATGACAAAATTGAATGAATAGCCACAGAGAAGAATATTCCCCTCCACCAAATTCTTGTTTAAAACTTCTGGCTTTTGGCAATCAGAAGGACTATATCTTGCAACTGAGGAATCCAGTAGCACGTCATTAGCTGCTACCAAGGTAAATGTACGGTTTGCATGTGTTGCAGCTGCAGGAAGGACACAAACAACATCATCTTAAGCAAAGAAGAGACAGTATAATCTGCAGGATAAATCGTGAGGTAATCTATATGCAGAAAATGAGAAATGAAATTGATGGGGAATAAATGATTAATTCATGTGCCTCCTAAGTAATGATATTTGTGAATTATTTCCGGTCAAGGCCGGAAAAATATTTGGTGTAGATTGGAGCGTAGCTTGCATGGTTATATTGCAGCAATTTCAGCTTACATGATCATCAAGTGTGCATCCAATGAATGGATAAACACATGAATGAAGAGGCAGATAATGAGTAGTGTGTCCAAGGGAAATTACACCGACGAAAAATTTACCCATCGAAGATTGCAAAAATAAAGTTATAGAATGTTTTCAGAAAGCAGAAGAGATAAGAGTGAAATATTTCTAATTTTGCCAAAATATTTATTCCTCAAATAGAACAAGATCCAAAAGATATGACAGATCAAGCAGTTGCTCAATGGCAGGTTAACGAATCTAAATAGCTTGAGAAAAACTTCAGAAAACTTACGTGACAAACCGAGTCCAGCCAAGATTTTCCCATTTCCCAAAGTCAGATGATTCTTGTATCTACGATCATCAACTGCAGCACCTACAGATGCTATCCAAGGGCTATACGATAACATAGTTTTTGGAAAAGGACCTCCATTTCCAGCTGCCTGTGCAACAAAAACTCCAGCTTTCACGGCTGAAAGAAGTGTAGCATCAAATGGGTTTAAAAATGTGGTCTTTGTTGTTGCTGGAGGACTATTTGGCCCCACTGAGAGATTCAGAATGTCTACTCCGTCATGAACAGCCTGCGAAAAAAATAATTACATAAAATAATTACATTGATACCTAGCATCCTTATATTCCATAAAAGTAATAACTTATCCCCGGTAAAAAGAGTAAAGGCAGGATACCTCCTTCGTAAATTTCTTACTTAAATCATCATGGTGAATATCTAACTTAAGTGCACATAGCTCTCACAAGTCACATTGAAGGCAAACCACAAAAAATCTATATGCTTTTCTAGTTTGCTTTAATTCTCTCATAAATAGGGACCAGTGCTTAAAATGTTGCAATAATATGATTATCCATGTTTTCTGATTCGTCATTGAACAGATTGAAAACCTGTTATTAAGCCCATTATAAAATGGCTCAGTTTCATATTCACAGAGCTCATATAACTAGGACTCTCCCTCCCTCCCTCTCTCTCTCTCTCTCTCTCTCTCTCTACATATATATATATATATATATAAGATTCATCGCTGAACAGATTAGAAATCTTTTATTAAGCCCATTAATAAAATGTTCTCAGTTCCATATTCACACAGCTATTTAGTTAAGACTCTCTCTCTCTCTCTCTACATATATATGCACACACACACACACACATACATATACATATATATATATATATATATAAAAGATTCACCGCTGAACAGATTGGAAATCTGTTGTTAAGCCCATTAATAAAATGTTCTCAGCTCCATATTCACAAAGCTAGTTAGTTAAGACTCTGTGTGTGTGTGTGTGTGTATGTAAGAGAGCTCAGAGAGAGAGAGAGAGAAGCAGAAAATGTAGAGAATGGAAAAAGCACCAAACTGAAAGCATTTTAACAAGATAAGGAATAATTTGTGTAGAAAATAGAAACTTAAGAGTAAGAATTCACATGCATCCTGATTGGCGAAGCAAGGATAGTAACATCATAATCTCTTCTAACATGGATTAGCCAGCTTAGCCACACATCAAATACCTGATCAATGGCAGCAACAACATCTGCAACAAAGCCACCGAATAATCGGTAAAGTGCCTTGTAGACAGCAATCCTACAAAGAGACGAAGACATAAACTGATGGAAGAATGTCACGTAATTGAGAAAATAGGATGTAAATGATTCGTGTCCCAACAGTGGCAGTGAATTTCATCAGAAACTTGCCTAGCACGGGGTGCCATCCCACTTGCTCTCCCGAATTCGAATCCATGCATTCTCACTGGAATTCCATTATTTCCAGCTGCAATCGCTGCTGTGTGGCTGGCAAAAGAATATTGTTGAAGTCAGTTCAAGAAATCACAATAACAGCATTAAGGACCTAGAGTACACACACACACACACACACAAAAAAATAAATAAATAAAACCAGGGTGGGGGAACTACCAGAGAAAAGTATTTGTCCAAAAAGCTGTCTTATTTTCTTCTTTTAAAAATCCGTTACACATAAACACACAAGTGAAGCATTATTTCAAGTTTAAATGTATGAAGATAACAAAATATTTAAACAGCACAGATCAGTCTGGAAGAAATAGGTAAGAGAAATTGGGTTAGTTTCCTATCCTGAAGGAAAATGGATGACTCAGAAACAAAAGAACATCTGCCTGGATAACATATATTACCTTGCATAATATAAATTAAGAATATCAGAAATATCTTCCAAGAGGACAAAATAATTTATATCTGCGGACCCTGCCAGGCTATCTAGTTAGAGAAAGTTGAAGACTAATGCCCACTCTCTCCTCTTTATCCCACCATATTTTGGTGCAGTGTGTGGCTAAGCAACTAGATCCAGGAGGGAACCAATAATGGCAAGAACACCGGCTTTTTATTGGCTTTGGATGACAAGTTTTCAGGTTTACATGAAAAGACCCCTCAACAGGAACTTTGTTGAATAAATGCATGAATTACAGACTCCAGGAATGAATATAAGTTTTGCAGACAGATAGGTACATGAGCACATGCATCTACAAAATATAATATACCAAAGAAGTATTAACAGTTCCTAGAAACAGGGTTAAGTAGCACAGAGCAAGGAAAATAGTTTGAAGAAACCCAGAGCAAGGTACGGAAAAGTTGGATTGAAAACGTACATGGAGAATGAAGAAATATAGTCATATTAAACTCGTTGGAACAGAGTGGCCTAACATAAATTGAAGGCATTAGATGTATAGCTTAGCACAGCTGCCTAATCAGTTTTTAAGTTCGGCGTTACTCAAAGTACCATTCACCTTCAAGCATCTGAAACCATGTGACCTAACTGCTTCTTGTTTTTTTTTTTTTTTTTAAATTCTAATTTTGATCTAGAATTGCAATAAACAGGTCTAAACATACATCCCAAAAGTTTTTGAGTATGTAGTCAGAGTATTCGCCAAGCATGTCTAAAATGTCTTATAAATTTTTAAGCATATCTACAATGTGTCATGAACATTTGTACCATATACAAAAGTTCAACACATTTCGTCTGTCCTCCATGCTGGCCGATGTCTAACGCATGTCAAACCTAACACTACAGACCTCTTGAAGTTTCCATCTACCTAGATCACATGTAACATGTCCACTAATGAGCATATGCTCATTTCTTAGTCTGCCTATGCATAAAATAATAACCAGATCATCCATATTTTGCATTCAGTTTCCAATACTGAAATATTTCAAGCATCCAGAATATTGTGCAGAATCATAAAAAAAAATGTCTATGCAGAAAAAATAACCTGCTCAATCCACCCCCAAATAAACCATATTCCAATCCCCAGATGTCAAACCCTGGGTGGTGGAGGAAAGGGAAGACAAAGGAAAAACTTCAAGAATGAAAACTATAATGAGACAGAACAAAATAATTTGACAACATTCCATTATTGAATGTAAAAACTACAGTAACTCGAACCTTCCATGTCCATCACCATCAAGAGGAGAATCGAAATCAATTTCAGCATTAAAAGCGCCAGCTACTTTGGCAGCCTCGGCAAAATGTTGAGCTCCAACAATCTTCCCATTGCAGAAGTTCTTTTTGGTGTCTGGATCAACTTCACATTTTCCTCTGTATCTGGGAACAGGTCCATAGGGCTCGGTATTGTGGGATGAAAAGCTTGGATGATGAGGATAAATACCAGAATCCACAAAACCTATTACAATATCCTCTCCAGCTTTGTCAAAGCCACCTCCTGTTGGCCATACTCCAGTTGGAAGCCCCAAAAACTGGGGTGTGTGGGTTGTCAGTCTCCTTACTTTCCAATCTCTCTCAACAGACTTCACGGTAGGAGCCCGTCTAAGTACTTCTGCCTACTAATGTAATGATCATGTAAGAAAATAAGTGGGAAAAGCAATGGATATCTACCCAACTTTATTAAAGACAACAAATAGAAAAGTAGATCACCTGCTCAGGTGAAATATGAACCGCAAAGCCATTGATAAGATGGCGATAGCTGTAGAGCTTCTTGTAGGTCCCATGCTCAAACAGCATTCCAAGAAGCATGTCATGTTTCTTCTCTAAATGGCGGGCGTATGATGTTACCAGTTCACTAAGCAGGGGCCAAAATAACAGTTAGAAACAAATATCAGTAACGTGGACCTAGAACCTTAGGTTAGAGATTAAGGACGCAGTAAAGCAGTAATTTAACAACAAAAATCTGAGAGACGACTACGTGTGAAGGGCATAACACATACTCATAAAGATAATTAAAAGGTTCCGCAGCAAAAACAAATGTGACCATGTTCTAAAGAAAGTCTGGGTGACATAAAAGAATTACAATATCCTCAAGGGATCAGCAAATTGATGGTATAAGTTTGTTTCTGCATGAAATCTTATCGTTGCTTCTGGAGGGATGGTTCCTTCATCTAATTACCTCGCAAATAGATTTGAATAAGCGCACATTTTTTTATGCTACTTCAAGCATCATTGCTCATCAAGAAATTAAGATATTGTCCAGTTTGATTGTGTGACAGGAAATAAACACAGACTTTAAGGCCTCAACCATTTTCTCTGTTCCAGACGGAAATTCAAACAACCAAATCTTGCACTTAAAAATACTAATGGGATAGATTAGTATTCTATGTGCCTGAAACAGAAAAAATATTGACTCTGCTGTCTGCTTATTTATCAAACTATTTTGACAGAAGCGCTGATGATTGTTGCCACAGTGTACTTCAGACATCATAAGGTGATTCAACATACATTTTGATACCAAGACCCTAGATTGATGCGTCTGCTTGAAATCCACTATTTATGAGTTGACAAGTCGGTAGACAAAGCAATACAAAACCATCACTTCAGCAAAATATCTCCCACAATAATTATGGGAATTCAATAAACATATTTTATTCGCCCAAAAGTAAATCTCAATTTTACCGGAACTCTTAAAAACTTGCGTTAGCAGTCTTATTCAATCAGGAATGACACAGTTCCAGAACATTTCATGGATAAATGTTGAACAAAACTGAGGTCAAAGTCCTCATGCTACATGGTTTAAGAAAAGCACATCAAAGACATACATGTCCATGATCACAGACAGAAGAACCAGTTTCCTCATACCGTGAGATTTTCTTTCACAAACCATGTCTCACCTAGCCACTTGCTCAAAAAAAAATTTGACTAACACTGAGTGAAAGTCAACCTTTTATACAATGACCCTACATAATGGATAAGTAACACAACTCAAACCAGAAAACGCTCAAATTGCCAAACATATTAGCACTTAGTTGTTGCTCATGTGAGCAAAAACGAATATGTACTGTCTTGAAAGCAAATATAAAAATTACCTGGTGACGTCAATTTTCTCATCAGAATCAGACTCCACAGCAGTGGCTAGAAAACCATCAACACCGCCTTTATAACTTACCACAGGCTCGCCTTCAACAGTCACAATGTAAACTTCTGCTTTCCCAAGGACCAAAAGACCCAATAGCATTATGATAAAAAGAGAATTGCTCGATTCCATGTTCCTCATTTTAGACAATCCTCTTCCCAATCCCTCACACTCCACAGAATCAAAGCTGTTCATCCACAACATAATCAATAAATATGACTTGAGTATACAGAATCTGGGCTAATAAATAAGATACGCCACACAAAGTTTCATACAGCAGAAGAAAGCATAAATCTCATGACTCATGTCAGCAGAAAAAACTAAAATTTGTTCAAATGAATCGAATAAAAACATTTAAAAGATCTATTTACACCCACACTAGTATGATTTACATATGGTAGATAACCCATGTATGTGTAATATTATTTTTACTGAAGATAAATAATGGTTAAAACTGAACTTGAAGTGTAGTTCTCTTTCCTCTTCCTCGGTTTCTTCCTTTTCTTTCTCTTTTACTTCATTTGCTCTATATGAATAACCTTCGGACAAAAAAGGTAATTGCGCATTAGTAACAAATAATATACACATAATACACGTGTACATATGTAAACATAATGCTGAAAAATCAAGCAAAGAATAAGAAAATATAAACAGTAAAAAATCTAATATAAGGTCCCAGAAAAAAAGAAGAAAAGCTAAAATCTTTACTCACATTGATCCAAGAAGCGAAACCAAAATCCTAATGACAAACCCCACTATTTAGCACACAATATACTGCTAATTTTTTTTCCAAATTTTCACCCACAAGAGATCACCAAGAAATCAAGCGGATCAGCTAGCTACATTTAATCTTTTCTTGGGAGTATCTTGTTCTTGATGGGTACTAGGAATTTTGGAGATAGGTTCTTTTGTTTTCCCTCAAACTTCTGTAGCTGGGTGAGTGAATGACAGTGAAGTGGAGGTTGTTAGGGTTCTTTTGATTGTGTGTTTTTATTTAATGGAGAAGAACCAGACACAGGACCGAAAATGGAGGACAGCAGGAGTCTTGATGATTTCATTGAATTATGACTTATTATCTATCCACAATCTGTGGTACAACCTCAACTTTTAAGAGGAAATTTGTAACAGTTGGTTTCATTTCATGATAATTTTGTTCTTAGGTACATCTTTGTCTTTAGAGTTTGTTTGGGAACCAGTTATAATCAAATTCAATTCTAACTGAAAGTATAATCCTTATGACACAATTAAATATTATATTTTATACTTTACATATCAAGTACGTAATTTTGAATGTAACTAATCAAGTAAAGTTGTGGCAAAAATTGAAATATAGTTGTTAATTAAATCGAAGAGTATTGTAGTAAGTGATATATATCTTGTGATTTACAAAGTCTTTGGTAAGGATGTTAGATTATAATCTGGATTATAATCTGCGATGTATCATCATTTTATGAAAAATTTTAGAGGGACATGAAAAGGGGACATTATTAAGTGACATTCGTATGTGGCACATTTGTATTGGATGATGAAAAAGTAGTCATATAATCATCACCCAATAAATATATGTCACATGAGAATGTCACCTAATAATATTCCTTTTTAATGTCCCTCTAGAATTGCTCTCATTTTATTAGTTGTTTTTGTAAAAGTAAACAATTACGGTTTGACTTTACTTTTTGACTTTTTAAAAAAAGTAAAACTAATAAAATAATACTGTGTGCCAGTTGCCAAACACTCAATTAGAACATGCCTCCGAATATGCTTCTTTATGTCCAAAAATGGAGTTTCTTTTTTCTTTTCTCCGTTACAAATTGGGGAAATATTTAGCGTAGGTAATTGTTCAATTCTGCTGAGAGAGTAAATTTATGTCACTTCATTTTTTCCCCTTATATGCAGAAGCAAGCTAATTGTTTGTGTGCAACCGATTTTGCTATCTTGTGAACATTGTTGTGGTAGAAAACTAAAAAAAAGGAAATGTTATAGATGCAAGAGCTCAAAACATTAATTATATATATATATATATTTAAAATACTTAGTATGGAGGATCAGATAGTGTGAACATCCGAGTTACAACTGAATATAAGGGTTTATATAGTTTTGATTTTCTTAAAGTCAATTCTTACTTAAACTCATTTTCAATCATACCTTCTTCAAAAAATCCGCTTCTTATCCGCTCCCAAAAAATCAAAATCATACGGCCCTTAATCATCTTTATGGGTTGGAAGTAAAAGAATTGCTTTCCTCAAGGTTAGGATTGCTGTGGGGTTATGGAAAAATAATTACGAAAATAATTGATGCTAATTAAAAAGAGGATTAAGGCACATCCATTGACTGTGAATTAAAGCCTCTTTATCATTCACCCCTTTTTTAAAATTATATATAATTGAAGCATGGAATTTGCATGCATATTTAATAGTATTTCATTCGTGCCTTTTCACTTTTATGGGTTCCTTTTTTTGAAAAGAAGTTTCAATTTGAACTTTTCCATATTGTAGAAATATTGTTAATACCTTTTATCTATTGGAAGTCATAATTACTTCATTTCCTTTGGTGACCAACAGCACATATGAATCGCAAAGCAATTATCAAGTGGATGTTTGACTAAGTTAAAGTAAACTTGTTATACTTTTAAATTAAATAACTTTTTAAATTCTAAATAATTTACTTTTATGTAAAGAAAAAAATATTTTTTTTTTCTTTCAAGAATAACAATTATTTATTGTTAAATTAAATCAAATATAACTAGTATAAATTATTAATTATTTTAAACTTAATATCTTATCTAAAAATTATTTAAAAATCTTATTTTATTGTTGTGCTTTTTTTTAATTTGAAAGAACATCTTACATTCCTATTCTTACGACAATAATTGTAAAGAAAATATAATCACATTCACATCTTCAAAGAATATGTTAGGTATCAAGATAAACAAAAGGCATAATAATAGAATTAAACCTCTATGTGGTTGAGATGAGCTACTTTTTAACTTTTACTTTACTTCATTTCGTACGAATCATGAGAAAAATAATTTCAAATTTAATCCATCTTCATCTTCTAAAATGTTATGCTAATATTAACACAATTCAAATAGTTTTTTTTTTGGGGGGGAGGGTGTAGGGGTGTTGCACGTGTTGCTAATTGTTACAAATGTATTGTATCACTTAGC
>CAVNYN010270733.1:0-44208 GCA_963692815.1 Nyctanthes arbor-tristis | reverse complement strand
TTTTAAGACAGTGACACCACTGAATATAGATAGTTTCAGGTGAGAAACAAAAACATTAAAGGAAAAACAGAAGTTGATATAAACCATTGAACTTACACATTTTAAAGAGGGCATAAACAAAGGTTCCCATTACCATATCGGTCTGATCTGTACTGTAATTTGTGAGGTGGGCAACTCTATGCACCAATTTTGAGCTTTTCCAAAATAAGAATCCTAAAAAGAACGACCACCGGCATTGCCATAAACTCTGCCTGGAGGATATGGAACCCGTCCTTCAGTTCCTTGATTTTGCCCTATAGCAGGAAACGGTGATTGGTCTCTATAAGAGTTAAAATGATCTATCTGACCAGTTGGATAAGGGTGTGGAGGGGCAGCCATGGCATAACCATGAGAATTGTTAGGACTAGTTCTGCCCAAGAGGTGGTGGATCATTCCAGCTTGGTGATACTGCTGTAGTCTTTCTTCTGATTCCTTCCGAAGAAATTCATCTCTTTGACTAGCTAGCTGTGCTCTTAAGAGCTATTAATTTCTCCTGGTGCTTGCTATTAATCTCCAATATCTTCTGGAGGAGGTAAGATATGAAAAATCAGTGAGATAAACTAAAATTAGTACACTCCATGAGGCAAAAAATTCAGTCACATTTGTTGTTATACTTTAAAGCTAACTTAATGCAGAACGGAGCCCAAACAAGTTTTCTTGAACCGGGGTTGTTAGTCAACTACGAAGATAAAAGCTGAGATTAAATAAAACACTCTAAGGTGCCCCATTTAATTTAATGAATCACAACATTTTTTTCAAATTATTTGCAATCTCTAGTTGTATCATAGATTCATAGGTCTAGAAGGTATTTTGAGCTGCAGACAAAGAAAATACAGTTCACATTCTTACACATTCTTAGATTATATGAAAATAGCATTCCAGATTTCCTTCCCCCCCCCTTTTTCTCCCTTTTGCTTTCAATCACATGGTTTCCTTTATTCATTCATACGATCAAAAGATAATGCCTTCCAGATAACATTCTCAGACAGAAGAAAGACCACAAAAATTATAAAAGGGTAAAGAGAAAGGGGAAATTAGTTCTAACAATAATGCTGACATCTAGCACGCACCTCTCTGTGCCTAGCATTTTCTGCATCTTCGGCATCAATTTGTTCCTTGATTAACTTCAATATTTCATCTTGGAATCTCTGCTATAGACCTTCAAATGTCAAAGGAAAAGGCTTGTCTTCATACCCAATTTCCATGTCTTGCTCTTGGGACTGTGGTCCAACCTCGGCATGCGCATGGTTTCTAAGATCACTTCTGGAATCTGAGACCTGGTTTTGGTGTTGAGTCTGAACATAATTGCCTCCTTTCCCTGTTCTTCAGTCACAGCAAGGGGGAGATTTGATGATCATAGCCAAGAATAATATAGCATCATCACTATTACCATTTAACAGGTCTTGGGAGTAAACTATATTCAACAGAGACCCAATATCTCTATCACCATGACTATATTCAACAGAGACCAAATATCTCTATCACCATGACTATTACCATTTAACAGGTCTTGGGAGTAAACAATATTCAACAGAGACCCAATATCTCTATCACCATGACTAATATTTGCTCATAAGACAAAGCAGATTTGTGCAGGAATTATTTCATTTAGTTGTCCAGGAGAACCAGGCATGTAAAGGAAACTGTAACTTATATTTTCCTAGTCTCTGAATTATCTTAGCAACTTCAGAATAGTTGCTTCGTTGTTGGCATCGTTAGAATTGCTGTCTACCTAAATCAGTGGCCTTGCAATTTCCAAATTTTTTTAGATCAGCCCGCATCGTTGTCTCATTAAATTTAACCATGGAGAGAGACCACAGCTTTTGAAAATACGATTCATAATTGCCTCTGTGGATGTGATGGCTTTAAGTAAATGATGGAACATTTTATTTTAATTATCATTTGTTCACATTCTAGATCGAAGACAATGACATTGGACCTGAATCTGACCATAGTTTCAAGCACGTCACCATTTAGCATACAATCAGCTTACATGTAGCAGACAAAAAAGTTCAAAAGATGATATATCGTTCATTTTCTAACATCATATGATGGATTTGGTGCAGTGTTTCTGATTACTTCACTAATGCAAGAAGCTACAGCCTATTATGGAAGTCAGAGTGCTTTGAAGCTCTTCCACAACCAATGCCTTTATTAATGAAGAAATAGCCATAAGCTTGGATATGGCAGGTAACCCCTCCACTTTTAAGAGGACCGACTAAAGTTGGTTAAGCAAAGGGAGAATTTTGTCAAGAGAAGGTGGAGGTGGAAGAAGATTTTTTCCGCCTAGAAGTGTTCTTCCAACTTGTTATAGGCATGCCACAGTTTGGGGACTAAATTTATCAGCTTATTTTTTGGAAGAATCTTCAAAGGACAAAGGTAAAAAGTCTTTGAAATCCTAGAATTACAACCACATCCTCAGACTAACCAATGCAATTTTAAGTTGAATCTACAGATGACTATTTCAATGCCCATGCTTAATTCACCAAATTACTCACACTTACCTAGTGAGCTCCAATCAATTTATTTTCAGAGTAATACATAACACATAAATCCTAGACTGTATTTTCAATTTTGTCGGGTATCTGGCATGTGTTATTATGAGTATATTAAAACTTGGCTTGAATCACGATATCATAACCGTTCATACAAATTTTTTATTTGCACTAAACCAAAAAAATCAACATACTGTAAAAGCAGGCTGCATTTCTGCTGAATAAGAGTAATAGTAAATATGAAAATATATCCGAGATAACAAATATTCAACATTTTGCTAGCAGCAGCATATTAAAATTAATAGGTCATGACAAACCAGAAGATAATAAAGAGTATAAGAAAAATACTTGCTTCAGTGTATAGATGAGTTGGCATCTGATTTGGCTTTGGCAGTTTAGATGCATCCCTATCCCATTGAGACAGAACGCTACAATTATTTCGTTGCTCCGAAGGTAAAGAATCAAGATGTTCAGGAAAATTACTCAATGCAGCGTTCTGTTGATACTCTGTGCAGATATCTACTGCATCTGAGGTGGACTATTAGAATTATTCCCTTGATCTGCAGGTAAAGGATTAAGACGTCCGGGAAAATTAATCATCGCAGCATTTTGCTGAAATCTCTGCACAGATATCTGCTGCATCTGCATTTGAGAAGCAGCAAATGGATTGGAATCGGCATCAGCATATGATGCCTGCCTATTCATCAATGCCGTTCAATGGGACGACAGTTTTTAACTTAACCTGGTAGCAAAAGAACAAAAACCATAATGAATTTAGAAATTCGTTAATGGACAAGTAAATGAATTCAATCATACTATAACACGAGAATGTAAAGCTATTTATTTCTGTCTCTCAGTAAGCGAAGTGCAAAGTGCCATTCCCAGAATATCATTACAATGGACATTCATATCCATTAGCAAACCAAAGGATTGCCATCTTAGGTCATTAAGGCTAAAAGTTAATATCATAGGAAGTTAACTTCAAACTTAACCCAACCCAAGTACTAGCTGAACTGGGCAAGACAAGTTACAATATCCAGATCAGGGCTCAGGCTGGTCAATTTCAGATCCAAACATACATTAGAAGTATCCAAACACGCGTGTAGAGTCCACGCAACAGGTATGCCAAAGTTGTATTTTTGACTGCTTGTAACCCCCATTTTCTTTCTCATCTCTGGCTCTTCATCTCCGGATTGCTCATCAGCTTCGGATCTCAAGCTCTCAATTGTTCATGCCCCTCATTGGCAGACCTTTGCTTTTTGTCATCACATCATTGACTTTTCACCCACCTTATTTACAGCGTTAGCTTAATTACTTCATATATGAAGCCTCTTCAACTTCAGCCATTAATTTCTACTCTTCATTGGCTTTTACAATGCCAAAAAACCATCCTCTTAATATTACAATTTTGCACTTCTACTGTTTCCACTCTCACATCGCTTTAACCCTTGCTGCCATTTTAGTTACTTCAGATAAAGAACTAAAGATTCAAAAACCTATCCTACCCTACCCCATCCAACCCAACCCCCCTCTCCTATCCATAGACAGTGGCAATCATCAACTAGCGAGTAGATACTTGGTAAAAATGAATTTTTGTGAACAGAAAAGAAGAAAACAAGTATAAAAACCCCAAATCCGAAGAATTACGGATTTATTTTCAGAGAAATTAAACAGCTGACTGAATGAAATTAAAAAACAAACAAATAAATAAATAAATTGAAGAACTAATTCAGTATGATAACAAGCAGAAATTCAAAAATTACAAATAAATATAGTCACCTGTTGTATCTGGATTGTCTTTTCTATCTATATATTTCTCCACCAAATTCAGAGAAGAATTGAATTGACATGTTCCCTTAATTTGATATCACCGTTTTCTACATAATTTAAATAGAATAATTCTAGCAAATTGAGTTTTGGGGGGTTTAAAGAAAGGCAGTTCTGTGTGATGCATAGTTGATAGTAGTGTCATTAGTGTGAATATATTTTTACCGCTGTTATTAGAAGGGAAAACATAATTTTACAGAAATATAATTTTGACACACTGTGTGGTGAATTCCATTTCAACAGAAATCCTTAAAAAAAATAATAATAATAAAGAAATAAACTAATATACCACTTTTTTTTTTTTTAATAAAAAAGGAACTATTACCACTTTAGTGAAGAATCTAACTATAAAAACGCAATGACTAATATTTTCTTAATGAGTAGTACTACAAGTGCAGATAAGTATACAAATATGTTTACAGTTAGAGAATAAAATTATAATTTTATTCTATAATTTTATTCATATATTTTCTCTTTTTTTTTTTAATGCACAATAAGGTTTGAAGGAAAATATTATTTGTAGGTAATCATTCAAGTAGTCATTTACAAAATGGGGATAAATTTACAATCTCACCCTAATGTACTGTGTATTGGGGAAAAATAATTTAAAGATAATATCGTTAATTTATCTCATTTTGTAAAAGATTGTCTGAATAATTAATTACAAATAGTGGGACTTTGTGTTGAAATTGTAATTTCACAATCTTTCTGTAAATGCATTTGTACACTCATCTGTGCTAGTAGATTAATTCTTTCTTAATTTACTAAATTAACATTTTTTTATAGAGTTTGATCATGCTTCTTGTGTGGAGCTCGACTATTAATTAAAAACAGTCAAGTCATTAAATAACATGTGATTTTGTGAAATCACATGAAATTCAAGTAACCATGATCCATTGCCTTTTACCAGTCCATAAGAGCATCTCCAATGCAATAATGTTAATGGTGTATATGTGGCATGAACACTGAGATTACATTTTAAAAAATTATCCAATACAACAATATTTACATTGTATTTTTGGCAAGTTATTATTGAGTATTTTGAAAAAACAGAAAGAAAGAAAGAGAGATAAATGTATTGATTGGATAAATTGATGCTTGACATTGTTATAGACAATGCTATTCACGACATTCTCTATGATAATGTCAAGTATTTAATGTGTCAAACTAGTACTTTTTTACTAATTATCATATTATTCCATGACTATCATTATACGTTGAAGATGCTCTAAAATATGCAACATAACTATGAATTTTATGGAATTCTGTTCAAATTCATGAAAGCAATACAAATTCATGAATATTCCGATCTAAAAGCTATCAAAATCCGAACTGAAGGTGCCTTTATTACTGGGTGTTTAGTGTCGTAATGGCAACAAATTGTAATGTGGAATAATAATGAATAATATTTATTGATATGAGCACGTCACTACCTCCACAGATCATATTATTAGCTGTTATTATATCACTACATCTGTGTCATAATGGCACTAGATGTCTAGTACTTGATCAAACTAATGTTTCACCCATTCGTTGCATGATCAACTTTCCGTGACAAAGTATATAATGCAATATAATAAAACTTAAAAATTATAAAATAATAAAAATAAACAAAGCAACACTTTAAATTGGAAACATAATTATATTTTTTAAGATAATTACAAGTTTTGAAAAACTTCTCATATAGAATGTTCGTTGTTTCATTAGTTGGCCCATCATCTTTGTCGCATATAATAAGTATTTTTACACCAACACAGTATATAACTTTAGATGCTACAATGTAGAATTAACCATGACTAAACATTATCATTAACTATGACTGAACATTACTTTTTTAAGGAATAGTATTATATGGCAAGGAGACTGACTTTGACTTTGACTCTTATTCTTGATCATGGTATGAGATACAACCAACCAGGGGCGGAGTCAGCAAGCCTGAGTACCCCTAGCCAGACCCAACGATCAAAAACTCATTTACATAGATACTAATTTTTCAAAAGAGAATACAAAATCAAATACATTACAAAAAAGTGTTCAACAAATCAAAATTTAGTATTAAGCTAAAAAGTAAGTTGAACCCGACGATTCTTTAATTTAGCAAATTCATCAACAAGAGAATCTATATCTATCTTATAACAAGCTCCTTTTCGATATAAATTGTCAAACTATCAGCAAGAAACTCATCATCCATTTTGCTACGAATTGCAGTCTTCACATGCTTCATTGCCGAAAATGATCTCTCAGTTGTAGCTGTAGAAACAAGTAAAGTTAACGCAAGACGAATCAATCTAGTTATCATTTTGTAGTCGTCCGACCTTCTTGTTTGCACCAGTTTCTCACATAATTTTGCAAGGGTAGGCACTTGAAATTCAGGATTTGAACCACATGAGCTATATAATATTGCAATTCACTCTTCAAAGCATGCCTTTCTTGTTCATCAAAATCATCAGGATAAAATTCCACTGCAAGTTTATAGATATTATGTGCATTAAATGATTCAAAAGAATTTTTCGGATCCAAAGCCACACTAAGCTCAAGCAATCTAACAGATTTCTCATTAAACCTCGAGTTTAACTCTGCCAATTGAAAATCTATGCACTCATTAAAAATGTCAAAATGATAATGATGCTCGACCGTGTTTTGCCTCTTACCACAACCAAGGTTGCTGTTTAGGTCAGGTATGGGGATTTTATGTTGAGCAAAAATCTTTAACTTCCTGGATTAATTCCTCCCATCCTTGTTCTCTTAACTCTTGAAGAAGAGTTTTTGCAGTGGAAACACATCCAAGTGCAGCCAAAATGTCAACATATCCCTTTTGAAATGCTTGACAAAGAAAATTAGTGATTCCCATAATTGCCCTCATTAAATGCAAGCCAAACACAAAACCAAAGGTTTCAATATTATTGTAAGCACCCTGAATTTCTGCTCAAGCCTTGGCACTGGAAGTACTTGACATGAGATCTTCAAGCATCTTACAAGTTGCGGCATACATACCAATCATACTCAAAATAGATTCATAATGAGAACTCCAACGAGTAGAACCTGAGCGTTGTAAAGATGTCATCTGATTAGCACCTCGTCCAGATTCACGCTCTCTACTTGTCAACATATTCTCAATTTCTATTCTCTGGGTTGCTTGCAACTCTGTATGGCGCTTAGGAGAAGATCTAACAATGTTAATGACATTATCCAGTACAGAAAAGAAGTCCCAAATTGGATCACATTGCTTTGCTGCAGCAACCAAAGTCAATTGCAACCTATGAGCAAAACAATGGACATGGTATGCATATGGACAATCTCTGAGAAACAATGCCTGCAATCCATTCCATTGGCCACGCATTTTACTAGCACCGTCATACCCCTGACCTCTCAATTTATGAACTTGAAGATTGTATTGAGAAAGAACCGTAGAAATCACCCCTTTAAGTGTTTCTAAAGAAGTATCAGATATACCCCTGATAGCAAAGAATCACTCCATCAAGATACCTACAGAGTTTACAAATCTCAAGATCATGGCCATTTGCTCTCAATTTGATTCATCTTGTGCTTTATCAACAAGAAAAGAGAAGCAAGCGTCTCCAATTTCCTCTCGAATCATCCGACGGACTCTGTTGGCCATGATTGCCAAAATCTCTTTCTGGATTTCTGGAGAAGTGTATTTTGCATTCTTAGGTGCATTGTTCAATACAACATTTCTCACATTTTCATTCAAATCTCCAGCCCAATCAATCAGTTCACTTACATTTCCAAGGTTCAAAGAATTTTCAGATTCATGACCTCTAAAAGCACAACCTTGCAATGCTAGGTACCGAACACTCTTGATTGTTATCTTTAACCGCAACCGATTTTTCTCAACTTCTTCTTGGCTGATTCTATTAATCACTTTATCAATATGCTGACATGGCCTCATCAATGCATGAATACATGCCACGCACTTATTATGAGGTGATGAAGCTGATGAACCAACATGCCCAAGAAATGCACACTTCTTACCTTGTCTAACTCTCTTCCAATTATCAAATCTTTCACTCACTAAAGTCGAGATTGACGATGCATTAAAATTTTCTCCAAAAAGAAAGCATGGAAAGCAGTATGCCTTATGTGTGGTAGGAGAATACTCTAACCAATTGAAGTCGTTAAACCAATTATATTGGAAGTGACGGGACTTATCATTATATTCTCAACCTTTATACTTGTGAAGTTTGGGTTGATAAGGCCCAGCATTCAAATATGTTCGTCTAACTTCATCCCTTTTAGCAAGAGGCCAATCACATATTCTCTTTCTTTTTCCTGGATCCCTTTCAATTTCAGAAAATGAGTCTAGAACCGGAAGAGGTTGGTGATTTTCATTCGGATAAGATTGTTGATTTTGAGTTGGAGAAGATTGTTGATTTCCAACTGAAGGGCAAGGTTCTTGATTTTCAATTGGAGGAGATGATTCTTGATTTTCAATTGGCGGAGATGATTCTTGATTCTCAATTGGAAGGGTATGTTGCTAATCATTAGATTCCTCATTTTGTGTAGTCTTCCTTATAGGCCTAAAGAAAGAATGCAAAGTTGTTTTGCCTTTCCTGCTAGGAGGTTGTTGTGAGTCAATGATGAAATCTATACAATCAAGGTAGTTAAAGAATCAATAATTCAACTATTCAACCACTCATTCCACAATTCAACTAAGTCTTTTATAATTCATAATGATTATTGATTAGCTCATTTAGTTCATACTGTAAGTCCCTAAACAAATTAAACTATTGAAAAGTAAGTCATTCACCAAATTAAAATCAAGCAAAAGTAGTCATTCACCAATCACCAACTCAAATTAAAATCAAGCACAAGCAGTGAAGCAATCATTGATCATTCACCAATTCAAACATATGTCATCTCAATTCTCATTCACCAACAAAGCTTTCAAGTCAAGCACACATTCACCAAATTAAAATCAAACACAAGCAGTGAAGCAGTCAATTCACCAACTCAACTAGACAACTACTCAACTCAAGCATAGGCAGTCATCTCATTCACCAACAAATCCTTCAAGTTCAAACTTCAGTCTTCATTCTTCCAGTCAAGCCCAATTGTTTTGTTCAAAAATCCAAGTTACTAAATTACTTAACTATTCTAATTCATATCCTCATTCTTCATTCAACAGTCATTCAGTCAACAATTTATTCAAATTTCATGAATCATAATTATTAATTCAATAATTCATAATCACAAATCATTAGTTTAGTTAATTAGTTTCCAAATCACAACCTTGGACCTAGCAGCTAGAAATAAAAAATTACCAGAGTCAAGCCTTGAGAGTTCGAGCCTCAAGACGCCTTCAAGTTGTCCGTCGCCGTCGGCCTCCGCGGCTCCCAGGTTCCGCAGCTGCTGCCGTCCGCCGAGCTCGAGTTCATGCGCGGTACGCCAAGTCGCCAAGCCACCAAGGCCACTACCGCCTGCCGCTACACCGCCCTTGCCATCGCCGGAATTTTGGATCCGCCCCTGGTCGTTGGTGGTGGCTTGGTGTTGTGCTATTTTGAGGGTTTAACATTGGGGATTTTTTCAATTCACGTTCTTGCTTCGCCTGAATGCTTCTGCCTTCTGCTATTTTGTGAAAGCCTGAAATAGAATTTGGGTTTGGTATTGGATTGGAAATTAGGATTAATTGATCTTAGGGCCTTTTGCCTTTTTCCCCTAGCCCAACAACTATATTTTTCTCAGTCCAAATACATACAAAAAGTTTTTTCTTTGAGGCCCAAGAAATTTTGGGCCTAGCCAAGGACCAGGGCAAACCCCCCCCGGATCCGCCCCTGCAACCAACGTAAATTGTTTTTGCTAGAACTTGGAAGGCAAACTCACATCTGATAGAGTTAGTGACATCTTTGCGATAATAACTTATTCTCCAATATTACTTCCCGATAGAATTTTAGCTTCTAGAACATGATCCTCAAGCTTTGTAACGATTAGCTTTGTTCCACCGAGCAATCTTGTAATAGAGTCATATTTCTCAACAATATCATGGAATATCAACTTTTAACGTCAACTAATGATTAAATACACCGAAAGAATTGATAATATCTAAGAATTCAATAGAACGAATCTCTTCAAACAAACATATACCTTTCTCTACTCGGTACAAAATATCTGAACTCAAATAAGCCCTTCCCTCAATTTAATTGATCTTAACCATGAGGCCATGTACGATTTGCACTACATCAAATGTTGAGGCAAGTATGACTAAAAATGATCTAAAAACATATGGTGTCATACTATATGAAATTAGATCGGGACTATAAGTAGTATAACTGTCTCTTGCAAGTACGACACATCATTGAAACTACAAAAGAATATAGCGTCATAATCTTAAATACGCCACTTTCCAATTCGTCTGCCACAGTGTTAGTGGTTAAAGATGGGAGATGTGTACCAATATCTTCAAAACTGTTATCAAAAACACAATTTTAGTGCATAACCAAAGTATTAGTATCATGTGTTTTTTTACATTATTTTTCATGGAAACAAATATATTTCTGTGCAACTCTAACATTGACATCCAGCCGATTATTGTTTTATTTAGATTTTTTTGGGGGTACTGTTGTCTTTCATCTATAAGGGAGCCATGTTAAAAATAGATGGAAGTAAAATTATAGAGATGTAAGGACAAAGAATGAAATGAACAATAGAAATTGCTTACTTATATCGAGTAAAAATTTTGACATTTAACTTAAAAAAATTAAAAAAAAAATGGAAAAAGTTTCTGAGAACAGTTGAACGAGGGAAGCAATTGAAAATCACCCCAATAGATTTTGACACAAAATCATTTCCTAGAACAATATCTATTTCCACCTTCTTAACCAACTTGATACTAGTTTAACTATCGGCCGGTTTATCTAAAGCAGTAAGAAAAAATTTCAATTATTTCTTTCATAGAGTCACTTTTCGGACTAACAGTTTCGTTTGTTGACACATTTATTTTTTATTATTTATTTGCATAGGTAACAAATATTACAGGCCATGCATGAATTCTATCAGCCTCATTAGTAATTCCTATTTGCGAAATTCAATAAAATGGCTACGTAACAAGCATTTCTAATTATGCGTGACCCCGCTTGGCACGATGAAAGAATTAAGATATTAATTTGCATTAGAGATGACACTCAATCGAATTCAATAATGATTGGAGGACTTGATATTTGTCATTCATGTTGAATCTTAATTTGTGGAACGGAAGAAATGAGAAATTTTATAGACAGTTCACTTGATATGACATTTTACCTACTACTTATCTTCTATTTTCTTTCTGTTTTTTAAATACTAAGGTCATCCGAAGTGTGTTACGAAAATTTATCTATTTTTCTAGTTGCTTCTATGTTTGTCTGACTTGATCTTTGGAGGGAAATTCTTGAAGAGTGATACCATATATGGATTTAAATGCCGGACATAAATAAGACATCTCACTGTTGATGCATATTTTAGTTAGAGGATGCCCCAATATTATAATATAATTTGTTCCATTTGGTGCTATTTTAGTCAATTATGCTTTCGGAGTTTACTTTAGTCTCTTTAGCCCAGAGCGTTAAATAGGCCTGGGTTACTTAATTTACCGTTCATTAGATGTGTTTTTACAATTGCAACTTAGAAAATGTTTAGAAAGGTGTCTGAGAAGGTGTTTAGGTAACATTACTCCAAGAGTTTTATACTAAACAAATTGATATCTATATAAAAGAATAATACTACCATCTACACACTATTGGTGCTTAGCACTAGCGTAGTTGGCAGTTAATATAACATTGAATTATAAGTGAAAATAAATGTATAAATAAATGACCAACTTACTTCAACTAATCATTTAAATACTAAATGTCACATTGTTGTTCGAACAAGTGTTGTAATAGTTAAATTTCTCACATTTCAAGTAGAAGGTATCAAATTCGAACCACTCCTACTGTTTCTTATCTCCCCCTTACATTAAAAAAAAAAAAACTACATTAAAACGATAGTAAGCACAAATAGTGCTAAATATCATTACCCAATCTATAAATATATTCACTAAAAAGTCAACCAACTAATTTCATCATTAAAAAGTCAACCTCTCTCTTTTGTCACCCAAACAATAAAAGGGTAATTGAAATGGGGGCAATGGCGTGCAACAAGTCTTCGCACGTTTTAAACCACGGAAATTGGGTTCCATCGAAAGGAGAATAATTGATAGCGAAAAGGAAGAAAGAGGCTAACGTTAATGGAACGGTCAATTTAGTGACTCTCTATAAAAGCGAAAAGACTATTGTATTGTATTAATGGTCACTCATTACTTGAGACACCTAACTAATCTCGTGGTGTGCTTTGAAGATGATGATGTGCACTCGACCTGATATTTTTTGTGTGGAGCATCTTCGCCTCACTTGATTGACGTGACTCGTATATAAACATAATTTCTTACCATACATTTAACGAGATTATTTTGTCATACAATTATTTTGTCATACACACACATGACGGATTAACGAACGATTTCCAGCCACATGTGAGTCTACCTGGAGATCAGGACTATAAGATGATGTCATGCTCTACTGTATAAATCTCTATTATTGTTACAATAATGTGAGAAAATAATAGTATGAAACAAGGTAGGACCATAGGACTGGGCAAAAAAAGGAGTCAAATCGAGCTAAACTGGTAAATAGACTCTCGATTTGGTTGGTTTTTTGGGGGGGGGGGATCCAAGCAGTTTTCTCTAGCCAGCTTATTTCGTCGAAAACAGATTCAAAAAGGCAGTTTTATGGCCAAAACTGACGAACCAATGGTTCGCCAGATTGGAAACCGACGTTGGGCTATTCAGTTCCGGTTCCGAGCCGGAACCGAACTAACGGACCAAACGCCCAATCCTAAAACCAGGGGCTTATTGTACTCTTATTTTGGAATCAAAATCAACCAAGTCCATGGAGACCCCTCTTTGTATTCATTCTCTATTTTTGTGTTTTGAGTTTGATATAAGAAAATAATGGGTTATTTCCTCTACTTTCTATATATTCAATTTTTTTCTTTTTATATATATTTAAAACACTGACGAAAACGTGGTTTTGATTTTATTTCTAGAGATCAAGGGGTGTCCAAAAAGTATCAAAGCAAACATGTTTTTAACGTGTTAAAAACTAAAAACAACCTGAAAATAATAACGGAAACAATTTTTTATATCAGCATAGACCATAGTTCATGAGATTTATAAATAAATCATCACAAGAATTAAGAAAAGTTTAATGTTCAATTAATGTTGTTGAAAGTAAAATTTAAACTCATTTTGCTAATATGCCCTTTGATTTACTAATTACCGCCTTCATCCCACGAAGATCATTCAATAGTTATTTTCACACAGATTAAGAAATGATAGTTAATATGTTCGAAACATTAAATTTTACCTATATTTTTCCACACATATCATTATATCTCATTAATTATTTAAAAATATTTTACATAGATAGTTGATGTGGAATAATAACAAATACATTAATTAGGGCGCATATGGAAATAAAACATTAAAAACATGTTTAATATGGAAAATAAACTATCTTTCTGGGACGGACGAGAAAAGTATAGTGGACTATCCTTGTAGGCGGAGGAGTATTTCACATGAGTGGTTTTATGAGTATATATTGTTGATAATAATGCACATTAAATTAGGATATATATGAAAAACTAATATTTCAATTTTTACAATTTAAATGGAAAGTGCCATATTTTTGTCAACGGACGAAAATAGAATACAACTATATCTTTGTAGGACAGATGGGTAACTCTTTTTAAAAATTGATAGGTGTATAATTTATATTCGTTAAATACTATAAGTTGTGTTTAAGTATTTTAATTTTTGGATAAAAGTGCACGTTTATATATTAGTTTGTTAATTTTTAGATTATGGCTCAAGAAGGAGTGTAGAGAATTAATTCGGGTCAAATATGCATGATTTTGGATGGTTTTGGACTAATGTTGCAAGCATTCTAGAGAGATCGGAAGAGCAAAAAGTAACAAGGAAAAGATAGAGGATCAAAAGGAAGAAGAAAAAAAATCTCGGGTTTGAAGTTTATTCATTGTGGCCACATTGGATGATGCATTGCAGGCGCAATGTAGAAGCAATGTCTGTTACAAATTAAGGTTCAGAGATAACGAAATGGTCATTCCAACCTATTGCGGCCTTAAAAAATTACACATTGCAGCCGCAATGTAGGGCCGTAATCGCCTGTCTAAGAAACAAAGTTCAAAGAGTAAGTCAAATTATTGCGGGCGTAATTATACTGATTGCGGGTGCAATGAAAGAATTGGGAGATCGTTCATTTGTTCATTGCGGGCGCGTTCACTTACTTAATTACGGTCACAATGAGCAGTCGGTAGAAAATTTGTATTTTTCTTTTCCATGTCAAAGTCTTAATTTGGTAGGTTTTTTACGGTTTCTAAGTATTTTTTAGGGCTTCTAAGCCTCTTATAAATATGGCCGGACTGGTTCTCAGTTAAAAAGGACATCATACACATTCTCATATATAGAAAATACCATAGAAAATAGGGAGAAACACACAAAACTTCCGAAGGTTTGGGGATCAAGTTTGAGATTGAAGAGGGAGAAACTTGGTGCAAGAGTTTTTCATCTTATTTAGGCCTTGGCTTGGGTCAGACGGGCAGGCTTTGGTCCAAAGCCAAGCCCGACCCGACTAAAGGTTATCAAACCGAGACCGGCCCGACGGGCCGATCAACCCGACCCAAACCGACCTGTAATGGGTAGGTTTGGGTCAGGTTTCGGTTTTGGCCTTTTCTGTTTTCCTCATCCTCCTTTGAACTTTGCCTAATTCGTAAAGCCTAACTACAATGAAAGAAAAACCCAACAAAACCTAATTGTTGTTCCATTCCATTTTCTTGATTTCTTCTACACACTGTCATACTCTCTCTCTCTCTCTCTCGGTGCTCTATTCCTCTCTCTCTTAGGCAGCAGTAGGCTAGCAGCCACGGTGGAGTCTCTCTCTTTGTTCTCTTGGTCCTTTCTATCTCTCTCTCTTAGGTAGTAGCAGGCAGCAGTCGCAGTGAAGTCTCTCTCTCTCTCTTGGTTCTTTCTTTCTCAGGTCCTTCAATCTCTTAGGTAGTAGTGGCAGAGGCGGGTGCAGCAACAGAAATGCAGCCTGGAGACAGCAGCAACAGTGCAGACGGTGTAGGAAAGAAAGCAAAGCCAATTAAGGATTTAGGGTTTTTAAATTTAGATTTTGAGTTTGGCAAAAATGATTTCGAATTATAAATGGATGAGAATGGGTATCTATAATGTCTATTTGACAGATCTATTGACTAGTTCTAATTTTTGAAACAATCTCAATAACTGATCTGGATCTGAAAGTTTTTCATAAAAAAATAAATATAAAAGTCCAGTTTAAACCAGTTTTAGCCGAACCAGTCCTATCCGGTTCAGTTTAGACGGGTTTGGCCTATTTGACCGGCCAAACCAGTTGATCGAACTGGTCCAAGTTGGTTTGTTTGTCTCTGAACCACCAACCGACCCGGATTTTGAAAAAACCTAACTGAACCAACCTGTACCAGTTTGGGCCACTTCAGTTTTCCGGTTTCCCTATTTGGACGCCTACCCCTAATCTTATTCAAGATCTAATACCTAGGTTATGCACTTTATTTTAGTTGTTTGTGTTTTTTAATCATGATGTGTAACTAAACTGATTCAAAGTTAACATAATTGGGACCACAGTTGTGTTTTTCATGCTTAATTTATTCAATTAATTTATATGTTAAATTCTTATTGGTATATTGTTTTGTCTTCATCTTTTTGGCCAATGCATGAATGAATCTATAGACTTTTATTGAACTCGAGAGAGGAATGTTTAAGTTAGTTTATGCAGTCAAAATCATTAATTGAGACAAGACAAAGAGAAACTCGCTTGTGGTTAGTGCGATTATCGTAGGTTGAACTTTGGTGGGGCTTATATGAATTTATTATTGATTAATGCACTTAAGATGGTTGATAACACGCTCGCTTAGAGATATGTGAGGGAGCCTAATTGAGTAAGATTAACTATATTCGAGAGGACTAGTTAGTTAATTTAGTGAGATTCGATCGCCAACATAGATTAATTGTTGCAAGACGAGGTAGTATAATTATGGTGAAGTTATGAGTTCTAAGACATATACATTGTTTATATTTTATTTTATTTCCTTATTTTAACCAAAATTATTAGATTGTTCAAATAAAGTTGGAACTAATAATTTCGATACTCAATCCAATCTTCGTAGGAACGATAATTATGACTCATTATCTATTGTCTTACTTGTTCGACCCGTACACTTGTGGATTTCACACACATTTTCTAATGGACAACAATGATATGGAACCAATGCTTGGTTAGCTAATCCATTACGTGGCCTAATAAAATAGGAAAATAAAATATTATCAGATGTCTCTCTATTTGACATACGTCCTCACCTTATCTTGCCATATCATGAAATTGGTTTCGTAAAGAACCAATTGCTAGTTTCCAGATTAAAAGTTCCTATAAATATTACTATTGAACTCAAATGAACTAATCTAAAAGTATTGTGATGTTGAGAAAAAGGAAAAAATTTTTGAAGACGATTTTATAAACGATATGTTTATAATTTGCTCTTAACTGTTAACTCATACTATATTCTCTCCCGTGCGTTGCACAGGAAGATCCTAGCTCAAATAATAAAAATTGAATCATTCACAATTTTTTAGGACAATCAAAGAGAATAGATACAAAATAATTAATCCATACACTTTTTATTTATTTATTTTGTGAGGAGTTTGAACATCATATTATAGCTAGATTAATTAAATCCATTCTTTTCTGAATCTTATATCTTAGTATGATGGATTGGATATTGATGACTTTTGAATGGTAATTGAGATGTGTCACTGGCAAAGAGCATGGACAATGCAATTACAAAATAATACGTATAATTAGGAAAAGCATAAAGCACAAGTAAATGACAATACAATAGACAGTTCAAGGTGAACTAATTCAAGTTACGAAATGCTTCCTTATAAACAACATTAGTAGTGGAATTCCCCGAAGAGCCATATTCGTCAATGGTCAAAATCTTCAAACCCCGTCGACTGGTAACTCTTAAGATAAATCCTAGTTGACCACATGTGTTACCACCATTAAGGGCTAAAAAGACTATACAACCCCCACTTAAGGCAGTTTTGGCGGGCCTACACTCTTTCCCTACACGAGCTCTTCCGATCTTCTCATATTATATATATAGATTAAAGTACACATTGATATCTTTAATTTGACACCAATATTACGGATTTTTCAACTTCAAAATAACATCATAATTATCAAAATAATGAAAATAAGTCGAAATTCTTTAAGCATGAAAGAAATAAACAACCTAAACAAAAAAAAGAAAAAAAAAGGAAAAGGACAACCAAAGTATGGATAATGCAATCCCATATCACCTTTTTATATGCGTAGGATTTAGAAAAACATCATTTAGGGGAATATACACAGAAATATGCTGCTCAAGCAATTAAATTAATCTCATTTACACACACTTAATTTTTTTGAAAACAAATATCCACACTTAATATTAATAAAATGCATACATGACATAATGACCTAATATTTGTTATCAAGTGGATGATATTTTATACCTTTCTCTAGCTTTAAATTGTTACTTATTAATTTAATCCTACAAATTGTCCGTTCAATTTATCATCCTTCTTGTGAAGTTTTTTTACTTTTCAAACAAATTCAGTTTTTGTAAAACACGCTTTGTCAAAACCGTTCCTTCATCTTGGGCCATTGGATCACCAAGACTTATCCCAGCCATCCATTTCTCATATAAAAGGGCTGCCTTCTTCATATTAGGGATGGATTGAATACGCCTTTTTTGTATACTCTCTCTATTGTATATTCCTTCTAGTTTTTCTTTTGTAACTTCTTTGTGAAGATCTCTCTCTGTGGGATTAGGGATCTTAGAAGGTGTCTTTTGTAGGAGTTTTTTCTTGATGTTGGGTTGCAGATTGTTAGAGGATTTAGGGTGTATTGATTCTTTGATTCTCAGTTCTCTGTGAACATCTTGTAAACAATTCCTTTGTGGTTATAGTGTAACGAAGCAATTCCACTCCGGTGGAGCTTCAATGGAGATTAGGCGGTGGTGCCGAACTCCGGGGCCTCCGGGCCATTACGTCATGTGTTATTTTGTATTCTGATTTTCAGATTTCACGTTGGGTGGTTTGGGTTTATTTTTGTCTTCTTGGGTCGATTTTCTTAATACCTCTCAGTTCTTATTTTCTTTCTGGGCCAACCAGATTACTTTCGCCACTAAAATTTATTATTTTAAAAGGTGAGAAGGAACTTCAATGAAATCATATAATTCCAAACATCTTGTGTGATAAATAGTGTCAACGTATGTGTCAAAGATTACTTATTGCTCCTAATAATAATAAAATACAATAGTGATCAAATGTTGAATTTGATGGTACATATTGGTGCCAAGATTAACAAAATTCCTTCCCTTACTCGAACATAAAACTATGATCAAATTGTCTAAGTGTAGTTAGCATTGGTACATTTCCCAGTATCACTCTAAGAATAATAATGCCTTGTCTCTGGCAAACTTGACATTCGGGGATGCTAGGTTTTTAGACACATAAATTAGTCAACCCCCTTCATATCACTACGTTTTGTGGAAAAGTTACTGCTACTGATTACCTGCTGATCTTCACTGCTCGTTTTTATTTCATTTTTATTTCCAAACAAACACAACTATTGAACGATTGAGACTAAGTACACCAATCGCCAGCATAAAAAAGTTTATGTTAGCTAAAAGTATATTCAATTAAATAAAATACTTATATATTTTATTTAATGTCTTTGTCTTTATAAATATCATGAATACTTAATAATCACCAAATTTTTATTGAGGAAAGAGGGAGGAGGATGGCATAATGATTTTAATGGAGGCAGATGTGGGAAAGGGTCGGTGTGATTTTTGTGAAAAAAATAAAAGAATTTGACATTTGGCCGAATAATGCCGCTTCGGAGGCGCACCAAACCAAATTCACGCGCATGCATTTTGCACTTTGTGGCCCTTAAATTTTCTCATTATCTTAATTAATCATTATGCTACTTTTACCCTGAAAATTAGGCATTGACCTAACTATTCACATTTTTTTTTAGACAAAGGACAACAACAAATTGAATATCCATTTTAGCGACCCTTAGCTTTCTATTTTTGTCCAAAACAACTTAATTCATCATATCCATGATCTCGAAGGGTAACTCTTATCTCAGATGTGGTTAGAGATGACAATCAGTCGGGTTTGTGACCTACGAAGCATTTTTTTACAACCCCACCCCACGACCCGTCAAAGTTGAAGGCAGATTAGGACAAGATTTTGACCCATTTAATTTCTTTTATTGTTTTTTCCCCTTATTTTTTCATATTTTTAATTTTTTTTTTCAATTTAAAAAAGGGCGGGGCGGGGCGGTTTGGGTTCAGGCCGACCGGCCCCTACCCACAATCCAATCTCCCCCGAAATGACCCGAACCACACTTAACCCACTAACCCAGAAGGTGAAAAATTTTTCCTTCTCAGTCTAGTTGGTTTAAATTGTCGCGCACATTGAACGGATCAAAGTAAAAATTAAGGCTATCAGGATAGGCAGAAAAGCTACGCTGATAGGAGAAGGAAAGATTTGGAATTTCAAGTGGGAGAAAAGGTTGTGTCTCAAGGTAGCTCTGATGAAAGGTGTAATGTGATTCAGAAAGAAAGGAAAATTGGCACCTAGATATATTGGCCCGTTTGAAATACTAGGTCATGTTGGAAATACGGCTTATCGGTTAGCATTACCAGCGGAGCTGGTGCCCGTGCACAACGTTTTCTGTGTCTCATTGTTGAAGATATTCACGACCCGAGTCATGTAGTGAATGTACGATCGATTAAGGTTAAGAAAGATCTGTCCTACAAAGAGGTGCCGTGTGTATTTTGGACCGAAAGGTCCATGTTTTGAGAAACTAAGAGAATCCCTTAGTCAAAGTCCAGTAAGGTAGGTACAGTACTAATGAGGCAACTTGGGAAAAAGAAGAGGATACCCTAGAGAGATACCCAGACCTTATAGATCAAGTAAGTCAAATTTCGAGGACGAAATTTATTTTAAGCGGGTAAAGTTGTAGCGACCAGAAAATTTGTGTAAAATTTTGTAATTTCTTTAATAAAACATGTCGCTATGACTCGCCTAAACTACTTACTTATTTATTTTAGTCGCGCTCGTCTAGTCATACATATTTCAAAGCGTAACCTAATATTATACCAATTTATTTTAATTCCAAATCATTTCAAGACTTTAAATTTTAGTGGAAATTAAAGAGTCTTTAGCCTAGTTGTAATAGAGTATTAAAAAAATTATATTCATATCAATTTTCCTCCTATCACGTCTCAAGAAACCAATTCTTTTCAAGTTTCACTAAACAAGACAACATCATCTTTACATCTCCTAGCTAAACAACAACTTCCATCTACATGAAACCAAAGTGAACTAGGGAAATTTAACCCGAAACCTATAAATTCCTTTACTTTGTTCATTATTTTTCTCACACAAATTCACAGCAAGTTTATAGTTTTTCCCTCGAGCCGATTTGAGGTCGGTATATTTTCTTCTCTTCCCCGCTCATTGTCGTTCTTGATTTTCTTTCAGAAAATACATACACGATACATACTGATACGTACATACATATTCATTAGTTCTTCATTCTTTTGCAATCAAATCACATATACACATATATATACAACCAAGAATACATAGGCAGTCACACGATACCTTCATACACAAATTATGCATACATGTTTACTACCCAAATATATGTACATAGATATAAATATAGCACACAAAACTCACACTTACACCATCACTTTCATCTCTGCAGAAACACCACACCAACCGCCACCTTCACCACTGGCCGCCGGCAGCCGCAGCCGCAGCACGCCAGAAATTCATTCTCACAGAACCCCCATTCTCGCCCCATTAACACATAGTAAACCTATTAACGAGTCTCACCCAGACACTTAGGAATGTAGAAAGGTGATTACCCATCACCCCTCCTACCGGAATTTCATTCCCTGGCATTGATTTCGTCAATTTCTGTCGTACACCTTTCATTTTTCATCTTGAAATCTCCATTTCTCATTTCTGTTGCGATTCTATCGAAGATGGGGTCAACAATTGGATATTTGTATTTTATTAGATCAATTTTTGCACCTCAGGTCCTCAGGTTTCAGAAGGTTATGAATCAGTCTCTTAAGTTTCTCGTTTTACCTATCAAGTCTTAAATCTTTTCAGCTGAGTTAGATAGGGTTTTCAACTTGCGACTGGTACTGTACATTTGCAAGGTTCTTTGATTCAGCACGATTTTAGCTCGGATTTCATGATATTTTGCTTCTTTTCTTATTGGCATCTTGATTTGCTGGCTACACCGCATCTGATTCTTTGTTTTTTTGTTGCTACATTTCTTGTTTCTGTGGCTGTTTATCGTGATTTACTGTGTGATTACTGTGGCAGCGCATGTTTTGTTTGCAATTTCAGTTGCTGCCAGCTTAAATCATACCTCGGTTGATGGTGTTTTTGCCATACCATACATGCTCTGGATTACTGTTGCTGACCTCCGTGCTATTGTGACATACTGTTTTCCACCGGCTTCTGAGTAGATTTTGTGTTGAATTCTGAGTTCTAATGCTTAACAATAAGAAAAAAAGGTCCATGGCAAAGGGGAGAAATTTACTGATGCATCTTCTTCAAAAATACAGGATGCAAATGTGGAATGTTCCTCGGGTAACCAACCTGAGTTGCATGCCATTTTTACTGATGAACCTCCTACTGCTGAACTGAAGAATAACACGAATGCTGGGCAGCCTGAATCTCCATGCTTGTAACAAACTCATGGCAGTAAGGACATTGAGACAGAGAGCCTGAAATCTGAAAAAAGTGGAACAGCTTCTTGGGCGCAAGTGCTAACAGATAATAGTAGAGAATTTGAACAAGGTATGAAAATCCCCTTTTTTCAATCTGATGAGGAGTCTGTTTCACTTGAGGAAGATAGAGATTATGAAAGTGTTCAAGATGCATGGGGTAGCCTTGTTGGATACTTTGCTTCTAGATTTCCAGGGAAAAAAGCATTAGTGATGTTAGCTGCCTCATGGAAAGTTCAATTTAAATGCTTTGTTCACCCAAGTGGTTGGCTTGTCCTTAAATTTGAAAATGAACAAGATAGGGACAAAGTGCTGTTTGGAGGCCCATATTTGTTTTTGGGTGAGCACTATTGTTGAAAAAACTACCCTCTTTGTTTGATTTTGGAGATAATGAAATTTGTAAAATCCCCGTCTGGATTAATTTGCCTTACTTGCCTCTACGATGTTGGACTACCAATGCTCTGGGGAAATATATTCTAAGGTTGGAAAACCGATCTCGACGGATAAGTTCACCAGAACTTGAGAGAGAATTGGTTATGCCTGAGTGCTTGTGGAAGTGGATTTCTCTAAAGAACTTGTTCAAAATGTACGAGTAAACTTTTCAAATGGGAAAGTCCTCAATCAACAAATTGTTTTGAAAATGCTCCAAAATTTTGTGGAAAATGTAAGATGTTTGGACACTACTGAAGGATGTGCTGAAAATAAAGTTGAAAACACTGAAAAACCAGTAGAAAAGGAGAAGATCATTGTGAAATGGTTGAAAATACTGAAAAATCTGTAGAAAAGGAGAAAATCAGTGCTGAAACTGCTGAAAACAGCAAAGAAAGTGCATCTCAGACAGAGGAAATTGCCCAGAAAACCAATTCTGTGGAAAATCAGCAGCTGGAAATGGTTTCTGATGATAAAGGCAGTAAGGATAACACTGAAAAAGCTGATGAAAACTACTCTAAAGATGATGCTAAAGAGGCTCCTTTCATTCCTATTTCTGCAAAGAGAAAAGGCATTAAAGGGCATGATTTGAAAGGCAATTTTATACACAAAAGTGGCCCATCTGTGCAACCACAGAGCTCAATCCCTCCTGCCCCCAATGAAGTCAAGAAACACAAGATGAAGGAGAGGCAAAACGAACTTAATGTTGGAATGAAGAAGAACAAGATCAAGAGTCTCATGACCCATTCTTCTTCATGAAGATATCCTCATGGAACATTAGGGGCTTGAATAAGCCCCTAAAACAAAATGGGGTCCGAGACCTCATTAAGAAGCACAATATTGATGTTTTGGGAGTTCTTGAAACTGAGCTTAATCACGCCAAACTTCAAAGAATAATGAAATTCAAATTTCTCGGATGGAAGGAAACAAAGAATTTTGATGGCCATCAAGTGGGGCGTATTTTGATATTATGGAATCCCGACAAAATTATCATTGAACCATTGGAGATAATTCCTCAAGCCATTCTTTGTAAAGCTATTTGTAAGTTATCCTCTTTGACCTTCTTCTTTAGCTTTGTTTATGGATTGCACTCTATTGTCAATAGAAGACCGATGTGGGATAGTCTTTTGAAATTTAATTCTTGTTGCACTTCTTATCTTTGGATTGTGATTGGGGATTTTAATAGTGTACTTAATGATAATGAAAGGAGGAATGGTACATCTACTACCCTATATGAAACTCATGATTTTTTTGATTGTTGTATGGATATTGGACTTGTTGACTTGCTCTCTCTCAGTTGTTTCTATACGTCGACGGATCTCTCAGTGTGGAGCAAAATTGATTGGGCTATGGTTGATTAGTGTCATAGAGGTTGGATGTATACAAAGGATAGACTATCCGATTAGTATAGGGCAAAAGTTGAAGAGTTTCTAGATTTTGCATATAAAGACAAAAAGCCAGACTTAGGGATTTATTGTCCATGTAAGGATTGTGCCAATAGAGTATATGTAAATCGATATAAGGCATTATCGCACCTCATTTGCTGTGGGTTCATACCTGGGTACACACTCTGGGTTTATCATGGTGAGACTCATTCTCGGGCTCGGGATAACACAACGACTGGAGATAATTTGCAATTTGACACTAGAGACAATATGGTTAACATGGTACATGAAGCATTTGGTTTTCCTCGATCTGACATTAGTGAGGAGAATTCACAATATGTAGGTGGTCCAAATGAGAAAACTAAAGAATTTTTGCAACTTTTGGAGGATGCTGAAATTGAGTTGTTTCCAGGTTGTCAAAATTTTACAAAGTTATCCTTTACAGTCCGTCTCTTGCGGCTGAAGGTTCTATCAAGTTGGACAAATAAGTCATTCACAATGTTACTAAAACTCTTGAAAGAAGTTTCTCCACAATGTGAAAACACTCCAAGCTCATATGATGAAGCCAAAAAAATCATTGATGATTTAGGATTTGGTTATGATACATGGGATGCATGTCCAAATAATTATATGATGTACCGTGGCAAAGACAAGAGTTTGGATAAATGTGAGATATGTGGAGCTGATAGGTACAAGGAAGGAGATAAAAAGATTGGTGCAAAGCGAGTGAGGTATTTACCTTTGAAGCCAAGATTGCAAAAATTATTTATGTCATTTAAGACTGCATCACTTATGAGATGGCATGCAGATGGAAGATGTAATGATGGTGTATTGAGACATCCACCATATTCTCAAGCTTGAAAAGCCTTTGATGAGCACAACAAACAATTTGCAAACGATAGTCGCAATGTTCGTCTTGGTTTAGTTGCTAATGGTTTTAATCCTTTCAGAACATTATCAGTATCTCGAGGCACTTGGCCTGTTGTACTAATTCCATATAATATACCACCTCGGCTGTGTATGAAACAACCCTTTTTTATTTTATCTGTGTTAATTGATGGACCAAATGGACCGGGTAACAAAATTAATGTATTCTTGCAACCGCTGATTGAGGAGTTATTGGAACTGTGGAATGATGGCGCGGTGACATATGATGCATCTACTAATCAGACGTTTAAGTTACATGCAGCATTGCTATGGACTAAAAACGATTTTCCTGCATATGCTAACTTATATGGATATAGCACAAAAGGATTTCTTGCTTGTCCATGTTGTGAAGATGAAACAAAGTATCTTAGGTTAAATAATGGGAGTAAAACATGTTACATGGGTCATCGTCGAATCTTGTCTCCAACACATAAATTTCAGCGAGACAAAGCATCTTTTGATGGAAAACAAGATTTTGGACGAGCACCAAAATGGTTGTCTGGTAGCCAAGTGTTGCAGAAGTTAAGTGGAGTGTGGACAGAATATAAAAAGGATGATTTTAAGGAAAAAAAACAGGGAGAAAAGGAGAAGTCTTGTGGTAACTGGAGGAAAAAGAGTATCTTTTTTGAGCTTCCATATTGGGAGCACAACTTGATTCGACACAATCTAGATGTGATGCGTATTGAAAAAAATGGTTGTGATAATATCCTTTTCACATTATTAAATGTCAACGGAAAGACAAAGGATACTTTACCAGCACGATATGGCTTGCAAAAAATGGGAATCTGAAAGTCTTTCCATCCCATTTTGAAGGAAAATGGAAAGTACGACTTGCCCCTAGCATCATTCACTATGAGCAAAGATGAGAGATATGCTTTTTGTAAAGTGTTGAAGGAGATAAAAGTTCTTGATGGATATGCATCAAACATATCTAGGTGTTTCAATCTAGATAAGCAAATGCTATGGGGACTAAAAAGTCATGACAATCACATCTTAATGCAACAACTTATTCCTCTAGCCATCTGTAGGTCATTGCCTAAAAATGTTGTTGAGGTCTTGATTGAGTTGAGCAATTTTTTTAGGCAATTGTACTCTACAATCAATCATGAAAGGGATTTGAAAAATACATAAGATAGGATTTCTCGCACCCTCTACCATCTTGAAAAGATATTTCCTCCATTTTTTGACATAATGGAGCATTTGGTTGTGCATTTGGCTGAGGAGGCTTTGCTTGGTGGAGCAGCACAATTTAGGTCCATGTATCCAATTGAGAGGTATTTATATCGTTCCATGTTGTTTTATTAGTACATGACTTTTGAATTTCATAAGAGCTAATTCTAAAACTATTCTTAATGTTTAATTATTTGTGTACTCTAAAGAACTATATGCGGTAGAGAGCTTATCCGGAAGGCTCCATTGCAAAAGGGCGCATAATGGAAGAGTGTGTGAATTTTTGTGGAAGATATCTTGAGGATGTGGAGAGTAAGTATAAAAAAACCTAGTAGGCTGGAAAATTTGAAGGCATGTGGGCAAGGCATAGGGAAAGGGCTTACAATAACACTCGATAAAGTTTCATGGGTACAAGCTCATCGTTATATCTTGATGAACATTGAGGCAATAAAGTCTTTTGCCGAGTGAGAAATGATAATTTTGTTGTCATATATTTTTTTTATTAACATCTATACTATCAGAACATAACTAAAATAATTTACAAAATTCATCGTGCAGAAATTTCCTTAAGACACCGACTTGGTGATCAAGATATACAACACATCCATAATTATGAGTTTCACATATGGCTTAGGACTTAAGTAAGTTTGACCTACAATTTATAGTGTAATTCTGATCTGTGTCATTTTTATGTCAACGTTTGGTTTACCTTCTGTATTAGTATGTAGATTGAGGAAAGACGGAGCCTTTATAATGAGCAATTTTCAGATGAAATTAATAGATCGGAAGAGCGTCGTGATCCAGATTTTGAAGCTAGGAGATTTAAGGCATATATTGTTAACGGTTTTAGGTTTAGCACAAAAAGTCATGAAAGTGCAAGATGTACCCAAAACAGTGGGGTAGTTAAGGCAGAAACCATGAGTTACTCTAGTGCAAAGGACAAGAATCCAATTGCTGGTGATGTTATTTGTTATGGGATGCTAACCGATATCATAGAAATACGCTACTCAAGTCAAATGAAGTTTGTTTTGTTCAAGTGTGACTGGATTGACAATCAAAAGGGAGTAAAATATGATGAATTCGATCTTACCTTGGGGAACTTTAATCCTTGTATGTATAGAGACAATTTGGAGACCAATGAACCGTTCATTTTGGCATCACAAGCAATGCAAGTTTACTATGTTGTAGATCCCATAGAGGCAAATTGGTAAGTGGTTGAGCAAATGGCAAGAAGAGATAAGTTAGATCATATGAGGCAGAACCTTGTAAAGATCAAATTTTGGATCAAAATGATTGTTTTACAAGAGATGATGACATTATTTGGGTTAGAGAAGGGATAGAGGGTACCATTGTTGATGCAAATGTTCAAGGTGGCACTGATACTAACTAGTGTACACAATTTTATAATGACCTGGTAGAGCTAACACTTCAATAAAAGTACTTGTGTACATACAATACCGTTTAGGTGGGACTGTTTTCTGATATTATTACAACAGGTCATTACTTAATTAATACTTTGTTTCGCAAAGTCCTTTCTTGGTTTTAAATTTGTAATATTACAAAAAATTTATAAGTTTGATTTGGTGTAATCATCACATTACTGCATTTGGTTGTAAGAATCTAATTATGTCTCATTGATAGGGTTTTGTGATTTTGTTGGCTCAGAAGTTTTGCATTTGTTGGTCAATGGCAAATGAAAGTAGCGGTAGAAATTATGAAGATGTTCGCAACCAGACAATCTTAGACAACCAAAAGCGGCTGGAGGTAATTGACACTCACTTTTTTAGCAACGCCTTTAGATGAATATTAGATTATGTTTATTTTTTATTTGCTTGAAGGAGATGGGGATCTCGACATTATCTAAAAGTCTGTGTGCTCGCAAAAAAGTTGAGAAATCCCAAGTAACAGTTTGAACATTCATTACCTTGATCATGTCCAACAAGTACTCTAACATGACATTGTGCTTTTATTGCCTTTATTATTTACTTTTAGTAGACAAGCATGTCTAGAAATGGTCCACCAAAGACTAGAGCAGCTAACAGGTTGAGGGACACTCTCGAAGAAATTCTGATTGAAGAAGGATCGTCAGAGAGAAATAATGCTTGTCACGGTGAGTTAATAGGTCATTATCCATACATTAATAAGTATCTCATAAGTTAAGATAATTATCTTTTCTTTCGTTTGTGGTTTCTAAACTAGATTTTTCTTATGAAATGCACAAAAAGAGGAAAGGCCCAGTAGCCGAGAAAGGACTTCAAACAGAGGCAAGTTCTGATTCTTTTATTTTTATTTTGTTTACTTTCTAGTGCTTTACTAGCTAGTGCTTTATATTCTAGTGCTTGAATTTGTCATTGGGGCACTGTATTTCTATAGTTAAACTAAAGTGTAAAGGCTGGAAGTTGTTAAAAATGTGTTACACTGGTTCATGTAAAACTGCAAATTTCTGTCTCAACTCTACTTGACTGCACTTTGTTTCATTTCATTATGTAGTAAAATATTGCAACTAAGTATAGTAGTAGTTATGATGTATTACTCTTTTGTATTTTATTTTTTTCCAGGTAAACATGTCTAATAGAAACGTTCAACAAAGAACTCAAGTAGCTAGCAAGCTTGCGGGACATTGCGAGGACGTTCCAGTTGAAGAAGAAATGTTTGAGATAGATAATTGCGTCAATGGAAACACAAGTGTATGTTATAGGTATATCATATATCAAATTAAGCATGTGTTGATTTATTGCAGTTTTAGAACCAGGTTCATCTGATGAAAACGAAAAGGTCGAGGAGCTGCACGACGACTTCAGACAGAGGATGGTAAGAAGCTTGAATTAGAGTGGAATGCATTCATGCAACCTGTAGGCGACACTGGAAACAAATTTGTTTCTTATCTGGGGACTTTGGCACGTAATGGAGTGCAACTTCCCCTTACGTACCAGACATGGAAATTAATTCCTCAACATATGAAGGACTTCGTATGGGATGAAGTACAAGTATAATAAAACTTGAACTTCTTTACGGTAGTTTGGTTGTGCTAATGGGTTTAGAAGCCCAAGTAAGAGATACTTTGGTTGTGTGTCTAGTTTGTTTCTTTCAAGAAAAGCACTGGTTGATATGTGTATACACACACAAGTATTTGGTTTCTGGTTGTTTGTTTCCCATTACAGTTCGATAAAAAGAGTGGTGGGGATTTTGTGGGTCCTTCAATGAAAAATAGTTGAAGATAGGTTTGAGTTTCAAGAATTGTTTGTTTAAAATTGATTTGACTTTTGGTGTTTGGCAATTTATAGTGGGAAACAGTAGCCCCATTAGTTATCTAAGACAAAAAGAAGTGTCTCAAATTTATGTAGTTACGGCTTATGAGCTCAACTTTTTTGTATTCCTAAAAAATCTCTGTTCTAATTAAGTGCAGGAGCTATGTTACAAGTAAACTCTCAACCCTTCAAGGACAATAAAATCTCATCAAGAACTTCAAACACCAAAGACTTAATTCATCTGACACAGTCATTGGAATTTCATGCATATAGTTGTCATCATCTACCCTGAAAAACATTTGCCTTTTTTATATAATGATACCTGACATCATTGGTGCCTAATCTTCTACTCAGCCTAGCATTTTCTCCCTAGACACCGTATAAAGGCTTACTAGATGCTGGTAAAATATTTTTTCTATTTGTGCTTTCTTGTAACTTATTAATTGTTAGTGATTTGGAGAAGTTAGTTACATAACTAGAAGAAGAATTAGTTTGCAAAAGATATTGCTGGTAGCCTGACATTGAAATACCTGTGGAATACGGATAAGAAGAAAGGAAAACTGGAGATTTCTTCTAGTGCTTTTACTAAAAATCAGTTAGATTGGTTTTGTACCCTTTCATCCAGTAAATGTACTGTCTTGACCACTGTTTTGAGTGCTTATATAATTTATTTGGGATCTTATCTAGTTTTATAAGAAGTGGTTTTGTTACCACAGGACGATGTTGTTGTTCCATCTGAATATAAAACAAATTGTTTAAAGACAATCTCTTCACAATGGCGTGATTGGAAGGCTCGAGTAAAGCACTTGTATTTTGATGAAAACAAACCAAAAGAAGAGCTTTTGGATGAAGTTCCCCCTGTAGTCAGCAAGGATCACTGGAAAGTTCTTGTTGAGCAGTGGCATACACCAAAAGTGCAGGTATGTATTTTTACCTACTTCCTAAGCTAAGAATTTATATAGTTTCAACATACTTTTGACTATAGATCTAGTTTAAATTACTGTTGACTTCAGTTACATTTTATTCTCTAGGATATAGCATCCAAAAACAAACGCAATCAGAGTTTCATGGGGCCTCCACACCATACGGGAAGAAAATCATGTGCTAATATATGTTGACAGTTATATTTCTTCCATCTACATGCTACTTGTGCTTAAAATCTTGCTGAAATTCAACATGGGGCTTAGAGTGTGGTGCCTATTTAAGATATATGTAGTAGAATTAGAATTTTGTTTTCCAATTACCTAAACTAAAGTTTCATGTTTATGTTTGAATGGATCTTTGAATAGATGGAACATGCTGGCAAACCTACTGATAAAAAGAGTGTGTACATTGAAATGAGGACTGATAAAGCTGGAAATCCGAAGGACCTCCTAACTGCTGAGTGGATGGTAAATTAGTAGATAAGTCATATTAATTAACTGATGCTGTAGCTACTTATTTACCTTGTTCATTATTTGTAGCAAGCATTTGATGAGCTATTAGCTGATTTGCCCGAGGAGGAGCATAATTCTGTAGAAAAAAGAAATGAAATATTTGATGAAGTTATGGGACCTGAAAAACATGGACATGTTCGAACAATAGGGACTAGTCCAACACCATCTCAACTGAAGAGCAAAAAGGGAAATGATTTATCAGTCGACAAATACAAGGAGCAGTTGAAGAAGGAAATAATGGAAGACTTGAGAAAGGAGGCAATGGAAGATTTGAGAAAGCAATATGAGCCTATCATTGCTGAAATAATGAACTCCAAAATCAAAGAATTAAGATCACATTTGGCTGTCCCGCACGAACAGGTTATGATCATATTTACTCATGATATATATTTACTTCAAAAGAAAAAATATATAGTGAGGTTGATTTGTTCTCTATTTTGCTGTTGGATTTTGTTAGCCATCTCATTACATAGTCTGTGCGTTACATTTGTTTAAGTTTGATTGACCGGAAGAGTTTCAATTCATATGAATGTGAGTACTTGCTAAGTTATTATTTAAAATCAGTACTTTACCTGAGGTGTTCTTTATTTCTACTCGAAATTTTGGTGGGTCTTGAATTTGATGAATGATAAAATGTTGAGGAAGATTTATTTGTTTGCATTCATACTTGTAGTACTTTCCTACTTAGTGAAAGGAATAAGATAGTTGAATTCATTATATGCTGAAAATACTAATTAATATGTTTGAGGAATTCAGGTCAAGAAGTAATTATTAAGTACTCTATCATTTTCTTGGTATTTAAGATATGAAATGAATAAACAAGAACATGAATTCAATGTAATAATCTAAGTTAATTGCAATTACCTCTAGATACACACGTTTATATGGCATAATCTGATAGAAGCCTTTTAAATTTTTTTTTCCTATTCGAGAAAGCCTATTGTGTTTAAAAACATTAACTGCATTTTCTTGAAGCATAAAGATGATCTTTGATTTAATGTTCACGAGTGGAAACTTAGGAATCTGATTCCTCTAAATTAATGTTTGGTTCAAGCACAAGATTATTTAACCTATCAAGAAAACTTATGCAAGACCAAGGCAGCTTTCGTGTTATGATACTTCTACTAGGATTTTCGGCTGTGGATCATATTGGAGTAAATTCGACACTAACATCCAATGAAGATAATCCAATTGTATTAGTCCATCAAATGTCTTTGTGATGGCTTCTTCAACTATCACTTTTCTTTAAAAATTGATCATAATATAAGATGTTTTATACAACTGCCTGGAAATAAACTGAATAAAGTTGTCGACTAGGCCATATAATAAAAAGAAAAATATGAAAGGAGAAACAAGTCCTTTCTTTTGTCAATGAGGAGCCATGTTACACGGAGTCTCATGCATGGTTTATGTATTCATGCCAAACCTTAATAGTATTTCTTGTGCATCCTTTGGATCCACGTTCCGTTTACAGCTACTAGTAAAGAAGCTCTCTTAATCTTAATCAGATGGATTGATTTTGACATACTAGAATAGGTTAGAAAGTGTGTGTTTATAGAACTGAATTACAATTATCTAATCCACAGGTTAGCAATTAATTTAGGTTATTACGTTGAATTAATGTTCTTATTTGTTGACTTCATATCTTGTTTATTCATTTTCATCAAGAGTTGGAGCAATAATCATTGATCGAAAGATGTTATTAGGATGGAGTCAAGTGAGTGAAGAGGATGAAGATTTCATGACATAACGTGCAAGAACAAAAATTCACATTGGATTGAGTGCTTAATAGAACGCTCGTATTGACAAGTGTGGTTTCATATAGTTGAACTATTTCTATGATTTTTTTTGAACGTTTTCACCCTTATTTTTGAAGTTGTGTGGACTAACATGGCTATTAGACGGATACCATGTGTGTAATGACTGAATGATTTCTAGTATTAAATATTTTACTAATTAAAATATTTTCTATTTTGACATGAATATTTTAATTTATCCTATGAAAATTTTAAACTTTATATGCTATGCTTTTAGCTGTAGTTTAAATTGTGCACCAAAAAATTTTTTTTTTTCAATTGTTATACTTTATTTATGACGGCAAATAAACGTGGTAAAAAACATATTAAAATATTTTTATTTGTACAATTGGTATTTACGACGGTTTTATAACTGTTGTCAAAAGAGTATATACAACATGGTATATAGTGTTAGTAACGAAAAACCATGGTAAAAGGTAAATACGACAGCTATCAACCATGGGGAATGTGTGGTGAATTTTTTTACCACAACTGTTAAGCCCACTGACGGAAAACCGCAGTTGATCTATCGTAAATATTATAGATGGCGGTTTTTCTACTCTTTTACTACAATTGGCTACCATCGTAAATGCGCATTTTTCTTGTAGCGTATGGTGATTAAAAAAAAAACTTAATCATATTATAAACAAAACCGTAGGCACTTTAGTTTACAAAATAAGCAGTAGGCAAAGTGTATATATACCAGTGGCAGAATGTCTTAATACACAAAATCAGCTATAACTAAGGTTTACTGCCCTCACCTCTACTTTTCTTCAATATTACTGATTCCAGATTCACTTCCTAAGTGCCCCTCCTGAATTTGCAGAAAGTGTAAAGGAGTTTTTGAGTATTTAATTGTAAAACTGGTGTTTCTATTTAGAAAGAGACAAATAATAGCTTTTAATCCGTGTATGTAAGGGTGTACGTCCGGTTGTTGTGGCTTTGGCAACTACAAAGTGTGTTATTTATCCCCTTTCTTCCAAGTGATGAGTTACAAGAAGGTTTTTATTCTTAATTTGACAATTGTTAGCTAGAAATGAGACAAGTGTCTCTCATACAATACTCTTGACAAGTGTCCTATAAGGCCTTAGAGAATAACACATTGCCTTAGATATTTTAGGCTTATAGATGATTATTTAATTGTTCTCGGCTTTAAGTGATTGGGCTTGGTATTCATGAAACGCAATAGAAAATTAATGTATAAATCAAGCCGTGAAAGGTATGGAAATTTACACGTAACTTTTTACAAATGTAACTATTTGGAAAAATACTACAAATTATAACAAATCAAGTCTCTGTACCAGTTTGACTAAACTAATTGCAAATATACTTCTTCCTCAATTTAAGGAAATATGAAACGAAGAGGGAAAAAAATAAAAACAAGTTTTAATACACTTAAAAAAGGAAAGAAATAATTAATACACTAATTGTCTCTTATCATAACTGGAATACTAATCTTTCTTTTACACTAATCATATTATACCATAAACAAAAAATTGATAAACTGTAATTTCTTTTCTACTGGGAAGCACTTTCCTTATAATTGTTTTGGTGTAGTTTGGTCAATGTAATTTATTATGTAGGACTGGAAAAACATGTATTCTTGAATGTGTTGTGAAAGTAATATATATTAATGAAATCCTATTTAATATGTGACGTGTAATATGCGACAATTTGTACATTACACATTATTGTCACGTAATTTGTTACAATTCGTTTATTACACACTGCTTTCGTGAAATACATTACAGTGTAATTTACTATGATTCGTACATTACACATTGCTTTTGTGAAATACTGAAACTTATTACACAACATGTAATTTCCTTCAAATTTGAACTATGTATAATCGTTGATCAAATTTCATAAAACTTGTTAATAACAATGAAACTAATACAAACTCTGGCATGATTTACTGTAACTGTGGAAGCTTGTTGCATGATATGTTAACTTTTCCGCGACCTGTAATAAGTTTACAGAACTTGTATATTTTTATGTACCTTGTAATGAGAATAATTGACAAAAAATTGTAACGAAGATAATTGTAACAAGAATAAACTAAAAGAAATTAATAACACACAAGTTAATTTACAAAACTAATGAAACATGTTACACAATATATGAACTTATTACATATGACCAGTAAACTTGCATCCACTATATAATGAGAATAAATGACGAGAATTGTAACAAAGATAATTGTAATGATAATAATATACTAAAAGAAAGTAAGCACCGTGATCTCGAACCAAAGGAAAAAGAAAACACTGGAAAAAAATCGAAACATTGAACATCAAAAACTTCATTAGAAACTTCTGGGAGAAAAAGAAGAGCAATGTAAATCAAAATCGCATGGAAAAAAATATATATGGACTCATAATACTCGCTGTAGAATCTAACTAGAAAACTTGAAGGAAAATTATGAAATCGTTTGATAGAGAGGAAAGGGAGAAGACAACAAAGCCAACATTTGGGAAAAAAATTTTGAATTAGAGAGAATCCCTTGTATATTGTTTAATTAATTTCCATTAATAAACTGCAAATTGATGAGAGAAAAATGGAATAATTAGATTATTTAAAAACTTAGTTAATAAAATACCAATACAATTAGAATAAATAAAAATAGTATTTTTCCAAAATATTTTAGAAAGAAGTATTTTTCAAATATAGTTGGGTTAGGGTAGCCTAGTGCCTAATTTCCTCCAGGTTTATATACCTTCCTCCAGACGTAACATTTCAATATTTAAATCAAAATTTAGAAAAATTCGCCCAAATTTTCCTATATAATTATGGGGTAAAATTGCGGAGGTAGGTTTTAGAAAAAAAGAAGGGAAATAAAATTGAGTTTTCTATATTTTTCATTCCTATTGTTTCGAACCTAATAATTATGCCCTCCATTTTAACCTTTCTTGCATCATCTACCTTTTCCATCAATTAATGTTAGTTTGATTATTAAATGGCCTAATTTTTTTATTAAAAGACCCAAATACCGTCAAAATATTAAATTACATTTGAGTCTTTTAGATTTTCATATTCTCTTTTTAATATTATATTATAATTAGTGAAAATCCTACTTAATTTCCATCTTAAATGAATTAAATTATTCAAATTTCTTTTTCTCTAGGTTATTTTTGACTGTTTCACTTCTTTGAACTTTTAATTTGATGTGACTTTTTTTCTATTAGTCCTAGTTTTGATATAACAAGAGCGATTTGAGAAGAATAATTTTTTTCTGATTCTTTTGATTTCCTATTCTCTCAAGATTTCAAGAGCATCTTTGGTCTTTTAAGAAAAAAGTTGATATACTAAAAAGTTTCAATGAAAGTGGTAGAATGTGTCAAAAAGGTTGAAATTAATGGTGTAAATGCCATGTTTGAAACATTAGGATGAAAAGCACAACAAATCCAAACGTTGGGGTGTTAGATAGCGCTAATTAGCCAAAATTCAAGTTTTAATATTTTGAGGGTATTTTGGTCTTTAAAAAAATTGACTATTTAACGGTCAAACAAACATAAACTGACGAAAAGGGTATATGGTGTAATAAAAGTTGAAATTGGAGGTGCAATTAGGGATGCATAACTGACTGGCTCGTGGCTCAGCCTATAAAGAGCTCAAACTGAGCAGGCTCGTGGCATGTACTAGACGGGCCAAAGCTAGAGCCGAGCTGGCCTATTAAGCTCATTTGGCCCGTGTGGGCTGACTCGTATTTATGGGCTTAACAAAGTTTATAGAAGATAAATGAACTTTTTATATTGTATTTTTTAATATTTTCTTAACAAAAAGTTAATTAGTCGAGCCAAACTCAGCTTGACTTGGAAAAAGTTTGAGCTCAAGCACAAGTCGAGCTTAATTTTTTTAGGCGAGCCGAGCCTAGCTTGGCTTGGGCTTTTTTTGCCTTGAGACAAAAAAAGCTCGAGCTGAGACCGATCTGAAATTTTAGGCTTGTGAGACGGCTCGTTTACATCCCTAGGTGCAATTGTTAGATTTGAAATGAAAGCGCAAAAAACCTCAATCGTTAGGGCTAGATAATACTAATTAGCTTTTTCGCAAATATTAGGAAAAACTAAGTTAATGTTGTTGAAAAAGATCGGATTTAATGACATTTTTCAACATATCTTTTAATTTGTAAGTTATTTCATTTTAAAAGTATTAAGATATTCGAACCCGGAGGCTGGGGTCAATTCATGAATTTTACTAATCAAACCTTCTGTAATTTCACTAATAAAAATTTTAAAAAAATATCTAAAAAATCTAGAATACCACAGGAGTTACCGTAGTAGAAAATAACATGTTTAATAAGACCCTAATAATAAACGTTTTGGTGAAAAAAATGTCGTACAAAGGTAATGTAGACTTAATTCATTTTATTTTATGTATATATAGATTTTGTTTTTGAAGGAATAACTTAAATTTTCATTGCTCAAATCATTCCATACATTTTCCAACCATGAAGGTACATTATGCAAATTACATGGAGATTGATAGCTAAATGACCTTCTCGCAATTTCATGAGTAGCCCCGTTAGCTTCTCTTGGAACATGTTGAATACGAGCATGGTGATAGTGATGAAGAAACCTTCTATAATCACTCAGCCCAAATTCAGATTCATCCTTAATCTCATTATTAACCACATCTACAACAGCCTTTGCATCCATTAATTTCAAATATAATCTGCTGAGCATATCGTTCAAGCATCCAACTTAGAGACCCCCTCAATCCCATTGCCTCTGGTTCTGTTGTCGTAAAACCCCCCTCGACCTTCTTCATGAGAAGCTGCCTGAACTGCCCATCATCATCTCTTAGGACCATTCCTAGCCTAACACTTCTCATAGATATAGCCGCATCTATATTGCACTTCAATGTTCTCATAGATGGTTTTGCCAATTCACTTTCCTATTGTCATTAGCATGTGGTAACCTAGGTCTTCTAGCCTTCTACTGTTCATTAAGAATATTCATGGCCAAACTAACAGTTTGCATATGATTCAAACAATTCCCAGACCATAGTTGAGAGGTCCTTTGTTTCCATATACTCCTAGCAACCTCACAAATTCTCTCCGCTACTTCCCGGTGTAAACTTCCTACAATTGCAAAAAACCATTCATGAAGAGACTAGGAATTAGTGAAATGATTAAGCACTCCAGGGGACGACTAGCAAGCATGTGCAAAAGAACAGTGGATTAATGAATGGCTGACTAATTCCTCCTCTATCCCACATTGGACGCACTCAGCAGGCATGTGAACTCCTCCTTGATTTAATCTCCCTCTTGCAGGCAAACAGTCACAACATGCTCTCCACAAGAATTTTAGGTGGAATTCTCATCTTCCAATTCTTGTTCCAATCTCTTTGTACATGATGACTCTCCACTTCTTCTCTATTGTCCATTACAACCCGGTAGCCAAATTTGACAAGATATTCTCCTCTATTATTAAAATGCCATAAGTCTGTTTTGATCTGGATCTTGGTGATTAAATCCACATCCGGCGTCCTCTTCATTATAAGCAGCGTATAAACAATATTTTAACTACACGTATGCCAAAAAATAAAAAACTTAAAAATGGTATTATTTCCGTCCCAAAAAGATGGTCATATTTCCTTTTTTTTTTTCATATATAGTTTAAGAAAAGTTTATTTAATATTATTAGAAAAATAAATTTTAACACAATTTCCCTATTAAACCTTTTTATTTATTAATTATTCTACTTTAATAATTCTATTTTATTGATAACTATATACATTAAATATGAGCATATAAGAAAACTAATATTTCAACTACTTTGTAAAAAGAAAACTGAACTACATTTTTGGACAGAAGAAAAAAGAAAACTGGACTATCTTTTTTAGACAGAAGTAGTATATAATTTAATACGAATGAAAAAGAAATACAAATATACTTCTTTGTAGAATGGAGGTGGTCAAGAATTTAGAGTTTGTTTCTGGGATATTTATGTAAAAGAGACAGAATTATGTGTGGTAAGAATGTAAATAAAGATTATTAGAAATTGCAAGACTTTAATTTTTTATAGGGAATATGTGATTAGTACCGGTTCAAAAAAAAAAAAATATATATATATCTATATATATATATATATATTTTTTTTTTAAGTTCCAAAGGACAGGCTCTTAGATGCGAACTCCAGCCTCAGCCAAAAAAGATTATACCCGGAGCCTGGGGGTCAATTCATGAATTTTACTAATCAAGCCTTATGTAATTTCACTACGATTTTATCCAAAATGGAGTCTCCTTAATTTTTACCGTCTAATTCCATTCTGGTTAAGCCCACACCACACCACACCACACCACACCACAACCCTCCACCCACCTCCTCCTCCTCCTCCTCCTTCATCGCCTTACAGCTTTCTTTTCCTCTTTCATTTCGTAGCAAATCACAAATTCGTAATCGCCGCTATTTGATTGGTTAAATATTGACGCCTTTCGTGCATAGAAACTACACGGAAGTGTAGAGAATAGGAATTGGAACGTCTGGACCCGGGCACGAATCTCATTTACAGGTTCGTTCTCTTATCCTTGTTGTTTTCAATTTCTGTTGAGCTCATTGAGTTTTCTCATATGGATTCCTGTTTTTTGGTCAATTTTGTTTTATTTTAGATTAACCGTGTGATGGGTTTTCTGGGATTGTGTAATTAGGGTTTTGTAAATTGGGTCCGAATTTACCCTAGAGTTTGTCCCTCGTGGCTATTTTTACTTAATATATTTCAAACTTTTGTTATTATGAGATTTATTTTGGTACTTTTTTTTGAATTTTCGGCTCTACTGAACTTATTTACGTACCTTTGTGTCGGTAATTTTATCCTATGTGCCCATATGTCTCTGCGAATCTTATGGGTTGGTGTTATGTAATCTAAGTGGGCCTGTCTGGAAAATTATAGCAATAGGTATTTCAGAGAAATGTTCTTTTAGCTGGCAGTTTTAAGCTCTGATTTCCTTCCTGCTATGGCTCTGTAATAGCAATGTATGCTTGTGTAATTATCCTTTTGAGTGTTGAGCTGGGACATTCATAACAAAGTTCAGATGTTCTTTTGCATTAATTGTCAGAGTGACTGTTAGCCAACTTGCTGTGTCTTCGGCTAAGGTGCATTAAATGCTTTTTACTTAGGATTTATCCTATCATTCTAATCCATTATGACTTACTCTAGTAAGTTGACTTCCATTAAGAAAAATTGATATTTGTTAGTTAAGGACTGATTCTGTACATGGAATCATTATATGGAAATTTATGCAAGTATCTGTATTTCTTCTACTCCTACCTGTGAGCTGTCACAAAAATTTGTATTTTGCTGTTTCTGTTACGTGAATCATTAATGCAGTTCAATGACTACAATTTCTAGCCAGGCTTAAATGATGTGCCAAAATGGAAGTTAATGTTGGGTCAGAGAGATGAACCCTATTTTTATGTGGATAGTCTAGGATTGGATATCAAGAAATACGTTCAGTGTATGGAAGTGACAGCCAAACCATGCAATGTTATATTTCAAAATCCTGCTTGTCTCGTGTATCCTCAGAGTAGCAAGCATGTATCCATAATTGCATGTTAGCTGTTTAATGATTTATATGATGATCTTCATTTATAATAGATGTGCTTTAGTTGTATCTGGCTATAAAATCGTCTATTATCAATGACAAAGAGTCTGCAATTCTCAAGAAATTTGGCATTGTTTACATGTCATTTCTATGAGCTCTAAATCAGCTAGATTCTTATCAACTATTAGCCCTTCGTCAACTGCTCTCTTCTAATAGTGCACAGTGCTAGTCAGTTCAACATAAAGCATGACTTGACCTCTGAAATCTTATTTTGATCTGTTTATTCGTGTTCAGGACTACCTGCAGTTGGTGTATATTCTCGTCTAGTTTCCTTTGTGATTTCTATCCATCAAAGAATCCTAAGATTTTGATTAATCTGTAATATCTTGTAGCAAAGGAAAAAGACAATTAATTACAACAAGGTATCCTTCTTGAACTAGGGATTGTGCTACAACTAAATCTTTTTGTTAGCATGGGCAAGTGGTGAAGCAGCGGTTTCCTAAGTTTGTATAACTATTGGTGAATTTTCTGTGCAAGTTCTGTGGATGTCAAAGCTAATATTATGAGTCCCGTATAAAATATGTTCACTTTTGTTCCAAAAACAATTGTTCGTTGTTATAAAGTTTGTAAACTGATTTTATTTTATTCTGAGCTAGCAGCTTTGACAATTTAAGCTTTTGCATTGATCAGTTGCTAATATTATGGAGAGTAGACTCTGTTAATTTCGGGCAAGAACACATTTCTGGATCATTAACATTCTCTCCTCCTCGTGCTCCCTTTCTCTTCTAGGTACTGGAGTTGTTATAGATTCATTCTTCTAATAAAGTGATCCATTACCTTATCTAATACAAGTGTGAATGTTCTGAAGCATCTTCACATATTAACTACCAAATTTACATTATAAGCATTCCATGGAGCTGAAAGTTTCTCCTCCCAAACCGGATCTTTCACCTTCTGATTGTGATGGTGATCAAGAGGAGAAGGAAGTTAGTGAAGATGAAGATGATGACCGTAACCATAAGCATCGTAAAAGAGGCACCCGTGCTCAATCTTTGGAGTATGATTCTCTGGATCAAGTTTCTACCAGACCATACAGGAAAAGAAATAAGCTATTTGAAAATGGGTATACTTACGGTGGAGGTGATTCTCAATCAGGGGGTACATTATCTGCAAGGTTTGATAAGAGACGTCTAAACCCAAACTCATTTTCTGGTACAGACATAAAGTACAGAAATAGGGGGAACCAATCAATGGCAGGTGAAGCTGGTCCCGTTAGGGGCAGGGGAAGGGAACCTAATTCCTGGGGATTGCGTGATTCCAGGCTTCACTCCTCTGATTTTGCGTCACAACTTGTTCAGCCTGGTGCTCTGCATTCCAGTCTCTTTCCAGGGAGGGTACTCCCAAATGTTTCTAATGCGCAGAGTACATCTTGGAATGCATTTGGACTGGTTCCAGGAATAAGTAATAGTGGCCTCGATGCACTTAATCCCCTGGGTTTTCAGGGGACGCTTGGCCCATCTCAATCCTGCAATCAATATTGGCATTCCTCGACAGAGGTGTAGAGACTTTGAGGAGCGTGGTTTTTGTTTAAGAGGAGACATGTGCCCAATGGAGCATGGTCTCAATCGTATTGTTGTTGAAGATGTTCAGGTGCGTTGGTCTCTCCACTTCATAAAATCTTATTTCCGTAAGTTATGGAATAAGATGATCAGTGAAATCTATATCTTGTAATTAATAGTCAGAGGATTAATTATTCTTCTGAAAGAGTCATCAGCGCTTTCATTCAATTTACTCATACTTGTGGAAAAAACTAGCTAACTGCTCCTGCAAATGCATGGATGACATTGACATATGGGGAGTATTGAATTCTCACATACAAACATTTAGTTAATGATATGTGGATAAAATTACCGATGTCAGTTTATACATTTGCGTCTTAGTTTATCTACAAACCGCATGCTTCCCATGAGAATAGCACATCATCTGATGAATAATTTCTTCTTGATTCATTTTCAATTTCAAAGCAGTAATCTCTTGGTTTGAAATTGACTAGTTATTCGTGAATGATAGATTACTTCTCAAGATTGAAACTTCCAAGGCGGATAATACTGAACTTCTATGTTTTTGTTATTTCCATCTTGTATTTACATTTCGTTATTAGCATGGGTCTTTGATTTGCAAGTGGTGTATACGTTATGTAAAATCTTGACGGCTCAGGTAAGAAGAAATCTTTTCACGTAGTTGAATTTCATCTTTATTAAACCAACAATGAATAAAAGTAATTGACTCAAACTAGTGTGGTGCCTTAACAGTTGTATGTCAGTGCAGTGTTGCTAACTCAGTTTTCTCATAGTCTACATAAACTTATTACAGTACAAATAAGAATAATTAAGAGTTCGAACAAATGCTTCCAAATTCTTATAGCGTCTGGAGAACTTTTGTTAAATATGTCGAATCATCTGGTAAAGAAAAAGTTAAGCGATTCATTGACGTCAATTTGGTAGGAATATAGAAGTACGAGATATAATGTGTTGGTGTAGATTTTTTGCATGCCTGTTGTAGGAAGAGATAGTTGTTTAGATGAGAATTGTTGATGTTACAGGAAAACTGAGAGTAGGTGAGAAAATGTGGATCTCTTGGAGATAGAGCTTAGAGGAAAATCTATTGCGGGCTGGCTACGCGTGTAGATAAATTTCAATATAAGAGGTAATTATGAAATTGATAGAAAGATCATGAGCAAGAATTGAGAGTGAATTTCCAATGCTTTTTACGTGACTTGCTCGTGCAATTGTATTACTGAAGATGCATTGGTCCAATTAGTGGCAATTTTAAATTTTGTCATATGGTGATGTTAATTTGAAGCAAATGATTGAGACATCTTTTTTCTGACAGTCTCAAGGTCTATGTACTTCCAATTATTTTAGTTTGTCAGTGAAATAACTCTGGAAATTCTCAGGCTGTGTGCTGGTATCTCATATTTTAGTTTTCCATGATAAGGTGTCTGGAGCATTAATATTTCCCATTCAATTGTAGAATTGCCAAAACCACTGCATGTTTAAGTTATTGTTTCTGAAATTGCAGTCTCTTTCGCAATTCAATCTCCCCGTTTCACTTCCTGGCGCACAGCTACTTGGAACGCCTGCTGGACAAGGCCCCTTACCTGCAGTTAATGCTCCTGTTTCCTTCGGGACATTAATGAATGGCCGAGCGTCATATGTCAAAAATAGCAAGCTTGGAATGACCGATGATGGTTTGGGATTGAATGGTAGTTTTGTTGGTGGTTCCATGACAGCAGGACCGGACGTCTATGATCCTGACCAGCCTTTGTGGGCAAATGATCACGCTGAAACATCAGCTGCACTCCTAGGACTAAATCCTTCCAATGTGGATGAGACTGAGTCTTTTCTGGGTACAGATCCCTCTGATCGTCAACAGATCAGGCTTTCTGAGGGCTATAATGATGATCGTCTGCTGAGAAATGCTGCTACTGCTGGATCCCACAATTTATCCGTGTGGGGAAGAATAGGTAATTCACGAAATACATCAGGACTGAAGGAGAAAATTGATTCTTCAATAACTTCCTCTAGTAATCTTGATACTGATAGCAAAGATCTGGAGCCTTTAAACACTGGTTTGCATGATGCTTCTGATCATGCAAAGAGGATGAATGTGAATCAGAATGGTCAGTTTAAGGATATGTCTTCCAAGCAGCAAACTGACTCAGGACATAACGTCCGAAAGCCATCTCATAAGGCTCTTAGAACCCTATTTGTCAAAGGCATTCCTCTGAAAGATAACAGGAAGGAGGCTCTTCTTTCACATTTTCGAAAATTTGGAAAGGTCGTTGACATTTATATTCCCTTGAACAGTGAAAGAGCTTTTATTCAGTTCTCTAAGAGGGAAGAAGCAGAATCTGCTTTGAAGGCACCTGATGCTGTAATGGGTAATCGGTTTA